>JAHBCN010022982.1:0-12922 GCA_019359885.1 Listronotus oregonensis | reverse complement strand
AGTCAGAAAAAAATTAAAATTTACTTTTGACGACATTTAAAAATGTTATTTGTTTTATAAATGGAGGCATATTAAGGGTAGCTAAATTTAATATTTTTCATCGCATTGATAATTTTTTTAGCAACTTGCACTAATAACTTATTAAAAGCGGTCAATTTACTTGCTTTTAAAAAAATAATTAAACAACCGTAAATGAGGCTCTTTTTAAAAAGTTCTTGTTGGGTTCAAACGGAAAATAGAAAAACACTAAACTTCTGCTCAGTTTAACTGAATCTGTTTGGTAAATTCCAAATGAAAAATCTAAAAAAAACAAAATGCCGTTTTTAGTTTTTATAGGAATACTTTTTTGGAGTAAGACAGCTATTTTAATTTTAAATAAGTTTTTTCTGTTTTTATTCTAGAGGATGTAAAAGAGAGTTCACTTGTAAAAAGCGAAAACTAAAAAAAATATTTTGTTTTTTAAGATATGGGGATTTAGAGTCCATCGAAAAAAAAGTTTTCAGATTTTTTTTTTTTGCTACTTTTTTTTTGTAGTAATTAAAAAAAATCAACATAAAGGTGTTTAAAATTATTTGTTTTTTGGTTGAACAGCCAGTATGATTAGCTGGATATAAGAGTTATTTAATAACAATAATTTTTATTGCATTATTTTTTTTATGTTAAAAGTTTAATTTAATTTTTGTTTTTTTGTTTTCTAAATTATAATTTGGTTGGTTATTTGCTATGTCTTGACAAGAAGAAATTATTATATAATTTTTGTATGTTATATTTTCTTTTAATAATACTTTAACCCCAATTTTTAAGATCCCGCTTTTACGTAAAATATTGTGGATTACAAATTTACGCTGCAAGGAAATGATCCTCTGGCAAATAATAAAAGCCTGTAAAAAAATCATTTTAAAATTGATATAACCTTTTTTAAAAACCAAAAATATTTTTTGAGATGTCCATTGTTTTAAATTTTGCAAAAAAAAAAAATCTGAATGCAAAAATTTTAGGTTACGACAAGGTTAAGAAGTGATTATTTTCGAAATAAAATATTATTTCAAATAAAAATTTTAGGTGACTATGAAAAGAACAATTAAAAAATTTAAAATCGTTAAAAAAATAACTTCGCCATAAACCGTTAAATACAGGGCAATTTAAAAAATAAATAATTTTTTTGGTAAAAAAATAATACCTCCCAAAAAGCAGCAGATATCTAAAACCCCAAAAAACCTTTTTTTTTTGGAAAAACCATAAAACACCATAAATTAAAAAAAAAAAATATTTTTGTAAATCTCGCTTTTAAAACTTTCTATAAAAAAAACTTTTTACGCCCTGTTGAATAAAAACGGAAAAACTTTTAAAATTTGAATAGGATTTTCTCCCAAAATTTTTTTCACCAAACGGAGAACCGAATTTTTTTTTTTTTTTTATATTTTTAAATTATAAGATTAAATTTACCAAAAAATATTTAGTGGCGGGAAAATTGAGCAGATATTTAGTATTTTTTATATAAAAAACAACCTTTAACAAACTTTTTTTAAAATATTTAAAACATTTACAAAATAAATTTTAAAACTAAAATTTTTTTCGTTATAAAAAGTTTTCAAATTTTTTATGTACGAGACAAATAATTTTATAATTTAAAAAAAGTTTTGTGGGTTTTTTTTTATAAAAAAATAACTATTGGGGTCTCTTTTCGAAATTTTAAATCAAAAAATTATTATAAAATTTAAATTTTTAAAAAAAAACATTTTTTTTTTCGGTAATTAAACTGAAAAACAAAAAAGTACTTTTGACTTTCCTTGAAATTTTTTTCCTGAAAAAAAACTTGATCTTCCCTAAAACTGATCTAGGAGCAAAACAAAAAAAACCCTTGGATTTTTACTAATCCCAAATTAAAAAATGTGTTTTGTAAAATGAATATTTTAGAAAACAGATTTTTTTTATCGGTTTTTTTTTGAAAAATTTTTATAAATTGTTAAAGAAAAAAACCGGGGGAAAACTAGCTTATTAAGAATTGTTAAATTAAAAAAAGGAAACTTTTTAAAAATTATTAAAAAAGATAAATATAAAAGTTCATTTATGTATGAGTCATAACCCCATTTAAAATTTCTTTAATATTAAACCAAAAAATTACCCCCCTTTTTTAATTTTCTACTATAAAATACAGTTAAAAGAATATAAAGTAAATTTAAGGGAATGGGAGATCAAACAATTCTTTTAAGGGCAAAAAATTAAACTTTAAAGATTTACTAAATATTTCTTTTACAAGTTGTCAGATACCAGGTACCGGGCGACATAAAATTAATACCAATAGGGCCGAAATAAATTTGTAAAAAGTATATTACCTAAATAAGGGGCGTGCTAGCGCCTGCCGTCTACTTGCTAGTCCGTTAACAAAATATACATAAATATACGAAATTTACATATTTTACTATCCAAAAAGCGTCCAGCCCAAATTTTTGAAAAACCTTTTAAACTCTTCTGGAGGCCTTTGTGAGGGGAAAACTTCCGGGCGTCCCATACGCCTCCGAACCAGCGGAGCTTAAGATAGGGATTTCAAAAATGTATGGACGCGCGGAGAATAAAGATTCGGGCGCTTTGGGAATCTAAAAACCGAAGAAACGGGGGAAATTAGGCGCATTTATGAAATAATGCCGTTTAAATTTTTCAAATTTGAGTACTTCCGGAAATATCCGGCAAAAAACCGAAATTTCATTTTCGTTTTTTTTTTTTTCGGGGGTTATTTAAAGAGTCAAAAGCCCGTTATGGCCACTTTTTGCTCTACAAAATTAAGTTTGAGAGATTTTCATACAAAAGTTTTCGTTAAACCATCATCAACTTTATTGTTTTAAATACGACACTCAATTGTTTATTGCTTTTTTTTGAAGAAAGATAACCCCAATTACAAAGATGTATAACATTTTAATATTTTTCTGTTAAATAAACATATTTTCCATAAGAGAAAGAGTTAAAAGGAACGACATTATTTCTTATAGGGGCGTTCCATATTTTTAATAAATATTAATGTTACACATTTTTGTAATTGGGATAATAAGGGCTTAAAAAAAATTTAAAAAAATCCAGGTCCATATTTAAAAAAATAAAGTTGATGATGGTTTAACGAAAAGAAACGTCGTACGGAAAATTTTCTAAAAAGTTGTTTTTTGTAGAGCTTAAAGGGCAAAAAAGAAAGGGGTTTTTTGTTTTTCCAACTTTTAAATAACGTCGAAAAAAAAAAAGAAACGGCAAAGTTCGGCTTTTCCCAGATATCTCCAGAATACTGGAATTTTACAACTTTCAAACGGCAAATTGTTAGGCACCTAAATGCGCAACTTGGGCCCTAATTTAAGACTTTATCTCTTACAGTTTCCGAGATCCCCATGCATGCATATATATATATATATATATATATATATATATATATATATATATATATATATATATATATATATATATATATATATATATATATATATATATATATATATATATATATATATATATATATATATATATATATATATATATATATATATATATATATATTTATCCCATCAAAAAGCACTTGGAGGAAAAAGAAAGAATACTTTTCTTTATCGCTTCTCTTTCTCTCTCGGACGCCTTTTCACACCAACGACGCAAGGCTGCCTCTAGTGAGATTGCGAATGGAGGCCACAAAAACGCGAAGCAAGCCATGGGGGAAAAAATATATCTCTGTTTAAAGACAGGAAAAGGCAGACATACTTTTTCTGTTGTTCGTGATTTTTCCTAGACTCGTTTCGCCGGGCCCCACAGGACTTCTCAAAGGGGTATCGAGTGCACGGTTTTGATAATCAAAATAAACAAGAGTCACAAAGAATATAGAATCAATGTCTTTGGGTAATATATAAAAATCCACACCTATTTGGAATAACATTTCACACAGTCCAGTAAATTGATGTTTATTTGCTAAATGTTATTTTTTGCACGACGCGGCGTCGAAAGCAAGAATTTTATTTTTACTTTAAACAGTTGGCAGATAGATTTTTAATGTTGCAGGGAAAAAGAAGTCCTAGTTATTTTCAAAAAACCAAATGCGTTGTTTCAAGGAAGTTTAAAAAGGAAGTCCAATCAGAACAAAATTGTCCAGGCGTGGGGCAGCGGGTGTAGGGGGATCGGCCCCCGGAGGGCAAGAAAGTAGGTCAGAGCCGGACTTCCATAATTCTTTGTTACTAACTATAAAGTTAAATCATCAAATTTTCAAATTCCCAAAATTCACTGTTTTTTTTTTTTTTGCAACAAAATTGTTGGTTATTAAAAACGATACTACCAGAATATTTAAAATTATTGTTAATATTGGATTTTATATTATCTGATATAATATGGAAAGAATAGATGGCGCCACTTTACAGCCTTCTATTTAAATAGTCGATATTTTTGGAAGTTTTTTATTTTTTTCCAAAAATCTTAGTAAATAAATAAAAACACGATTTTTTAAAAATAAATTTCAAACATTGTATGATAGTTTCATGTACTTATTACCAATTTTGTGATAAAAGAAGGGCAATATAGTGTAAATGAGTTTAATCTTATCCTATATAAGATTGTAGTTGTACATTAAAAAGTGAAAATTTTTATAACTTCTTTTTAGGCATATACTTTTCACTGATAACAAACATTCATGAGACAGAATAACAGTGGTTAAAAATGTTTAGTAACCTTTGGTACCTAGGTATCCATTGTAACAGTATCCGTTAAATATTATGTTTCTACAGTATGTCGAGCTTAAAAAGTTGATAATGTAAGTTTAAGAAACCAAAAATCTAATTTCTTTTTAAACAAATACAGAAAAAGCAAAAGGGAACTTTAACATAAAATTGTACTTTCTTTCATTCAATTATATATTAAAATTTGCCTGGTCTGCCCAGTAATTAATAATTTTGATCCTTTAAAAGAATGTACTAATTTATTAAATGAAATAAAAGTACCTAAATGTAAACCTTATTTCTTTTTAATAATCCCCAGAAATACACAAACATTGTGGAAATCATCTAAAAGATAGTTAAGAGTGCCTTACCTTTCTCACTGCTATTTCCTATGAAATTTTCATGATTCTATTATTCATAATTGATATATTATTATTTTTTCGGTTACCTAACGTTACGTCTTATAAGAAGCACCTAATTTAAATACAAGAAATACTTACCTAGAGTAAAAAATGCCGGGTAGGTTACCCTTAGATTTGCAGGACAAAACCATACAACCTCTAATCATTTTGTTACGATATTATAAGTAACAAACAATAAACACAAAATTATAGTCACAATTTAATAAACACTAATCACTAAAATAAGAAGGTTTTTATCAATCCAAAAAACTTCTGCAACCACAAAATATAGGTACTTACACAAAACAAAACAATCGAAACTAATACGGCGCAAAGGGCACAAACCACAACGAAAATGACGAATGATGAGACGACGACGGTTGACGATACAGCGCGGATATAGTTTCATACGCGCCGCGCGCGCCCTTGCACCAAAAACCTTAGACAACACCAAAAACGTATTACGGCTTCATAAAAGATTGTGTTGCTTTAACTACACACTGATAAATCAGTGTGTAAGTAGGGAACACATTAAATTATTTCGTGGAAGTTTGTTATTGCGCAGAATCGGCGGGGCCAACTCTGACAGTTATTTTCATACTGGGCTGGACATTTTTCGATCGAATGGGCCATAGCATTGGGCTTCCATACACCTTTAAACTTCCTTGGTCTGTTTGCAATAGTGTCCACTATTACACAGGTGCTTATGAGAGTTTGTATTCTAGTTCCTTTTAAAGGTCTGTGGACCCAATAAAGGAAAGCGGACTTCTATAACAAGAAAAGGGAGCACGATAAGTCAATTGACTGCAGTGCAAATGTAAGCACGCGACCAACCCGCCAACCAACCAACCACATGTTATAAAATTATTTAAAATTTCGGTGATTTTTTATTTTTCAGGCGCTTATGAGAGTTTGTATTCTAGTTCCTTTTAAAGGTCTGTGGACCCAATAACGGAAAGCGGACTTCTATAACAAGAAAGGGGAGCACGATAAGTCAATAGGCTGCAGTGCAAAGGTGAGCACGCGACCAACCCGGCCACCCAACCAACCAACCAAGCACATATTATAAAATTATTTAAAACGGTGATTTTTTATTTTTCAGGCCCTAATATTTTACCCAAATTTTTTAAAGAATTTTTTGGGGCCTATCAAAATCTGAAAAAAAATTTATAAAAAAACCAGTTTTTTTATGACTTTCCACTTTACGGTAATATATGGAAATTCGAATGCATGACGGGAAATTTAAGCGGTTGCGCTGCCAAGATGCAAAACAATTTTTCATCCTTATTTTTTTAATCAAGTTGGGATAAAAATACTTAGGTCCGCCCAACAACCCTTTTTATTCTGTGAGACCATCGTGGTCGGGTCGTACCGCTTGCCTTTCCCATCATGCATTGCAGGGTTGGAATACCTTCATATACTATCTTACTTTAACCCAAACTTAAAACTATACAAATTTCCTAAAATTCCGCCTTCTTAAAACTGGTTACATCCAAAATGGAGCATCTTATGGTAAAATACTCATTATTTTATGGTATAAATTGATTTTTATGTTTCTTGGAAATTACTTTTATTTATAAAAAAAAACCTCCATAGTTACTGTTTTTATTCTTATTGTTAGAATGGCAACAAAATTTTTATTGGTGACATAGAACGCGCGAAATAATTGAATGTGTATTTTTTTTTTGAATTTGAATGGCCTTGCCAGAAAGCTTACATTGGTAAAATTTTACTTTACGGACAAAGCCTTTTTCTAAAGTTTTGCCTACGGGTTTTGGGGTGGATCACGAACAAAATCGTTTTTTCGAGTAACCTGTGGTTTTTGAGTTATTAGGTCAAGTGGACTAACCTCAAAATGGACATTTCCAAAAATTCCTCCCTTAAACTGATTACCATCAAAATGGAACACCCTTGGGGCACTTATATAATAAACGAATACACTAAAATTTACAAAAGCTTTTTGCTTATTTTTAGTAAAAAACACCTCAAATAAATCCAGTTTTTTATATCTAACAACTTAATTATGAATCAGGCAACCAGTTATACATCATAATCTTACAACGTACAGAAAAGTGGATTCTTTTGAGATAATTTTTACTAAAAATAGACAATAAATTATTGTAAATTTTGATACATTTGTTTAATATATAAGTACCTAAAAAGGGGGGTTTCCCCATTTTTTGGTAATCAATTTTGGGGGGGAAATTTTTTAATTTTGAAAAGGGAGACCTTTTAACAAAAAAAGGGGTTTCCAAAAAAAATTTTTAGACCCCGTTTTTCCCCCAAAACCCCCTTTAAAAATTTTTTGGGGTAAATTTTTCATTCGGTTTTTTCCCCCCTTTTTTTTTTTTAAAATTTTTAAGGGGCCTTTAAAAGTCCTGGGGTTTAAAATAAAATAAAAAATTATATAGGTTTTTTTTTTTTTTTGGGGTTTTTTTAAAAATTTTTTTAAAATTTTTTTAAATACCCCTTTGGGTTTTAATTTCCGGGGAAGAAAATTGTGTTTTTTTTTAAAAACCAAATTTTAAAAATTTATCTTGGGGTGAATTTGGGGGAAAAAGGGGGAAAAACGTATAAATTAATAATTATTTAGTTAAACATAACACACAGAAAAGAAATATATTGAAAAAAACCAAAAAAATCGGGAAAAAAAATTTTTTAATTTAAAAAAAAAAATATAGGTTAGAAATAAATCTAATATCTGATAACACATTCTTTCTACATTGTCAAATTCAAAATAAGTATCAACACTATCAACAGTGTTGCCGGACTTAATAATTTTCGGCCATCAAATTTTGATAATTTTTGTTTTGTCTGAAATATAATTGGGATAAAAAAAAGCTGCTTTTTACCAAAACTAACCATGACCGACTAGGGGCCTTTGAATTTGTCATGGTTAATTCTGGTTAGTTAAAGGGCTTTTTATTTTTCCCAATTATATTTCAGACGGAAAATGCGGGAACGTATTCGAAAAGACCCCGAGGCAAACTGCACGCTGACGTTCCTTGTCATAATGGGGGGGTTTTCGCATTATATGGAAAAAAACAATGGTAATCAAAAAATTTTAAATTAAAATAAAAAAAACTAAAAACATAATTTCTCTTCTCCGGTAGTTTTTTGCAATCCCAAGGACACTGGAATATGACTATATAAAAATTTTACCATAAAACCCCCCAAAAAGAAAAAAAAACCTATATGCAATAATTCCCAAAATACTACCGGAGAAGAGAAATTATGTGTTTTAATATATTTTTTTTAATTAAAAAACTTACGGGACCTTGGAGCGAATAGGGGGGTGGGCGGGGAAAACAGCACACTGAACATGCTACACATGATATATCCATTTTACAATCCTTTAATTAACGGTTTTTGGTGAAATTTGCCTTAAAAAAAAAATGATGATTGTTTATTTTTGGAATAATTTGGATCTTACATTTAGCGAAATGTTGTCATAATAGGTTGGTTCCAACAGCGCCCAGAAACCGTTCAAAAAACCACCGGCGATCCGCCTTTTTGCGCAGTGATTAAAATGCGTCCCAATTTAATCACCGCGCATGAGCGTGATCGTTCGGGGGGTTTTTATGGCGAGCCGTTTTACTTTTTATTCATGTTCGGGGCCTTTTTATTTCAAAAAAAAATTTTTTTTGATGATAAACGGTAAGCAAAGGTCTATTAAAAAGTAAAACGGCGTTTGTATTTAATTTAAATTTTTTAGAAAATGGAAATTCAATTTTTATTATCTGATAAAGAAAAAACAATTTTCATTTTCAGATAATGAAAATAGAACTTCAATAAAATTCAAAAAGGGGTTTTTAAAATTCTTACATAAAAAAAAAAATTTTTTTTATCTGATAATGAAAAAAAAAATTTCCATTATCAGATAATTTAAATTATTTTTTATTTTCACATAATAGAAATTCAATTTTCATTTTCTGATAATTTTAATTCAATTTTCATTATCTGATAATTGAAATTCAATTTTCATTTTTTTATAAAATTTTAATTAATTTCCATTATCTGATAATGAAAAAACAATTGGGGAAAAGCTATGGCTGTAGAGCCCTACAGCCAGTAGGTCAAATGAAAGGATTATGTCAATGCCAATTTTTAAAAAAGCCCCGCGAATCAAAAAGGCAGTTAACGAACTGTCAACAACAGCTGATTTCTTCTTTAGGACAGGTTTACATTTGGTTTTTATAAGAAATGTCATTTTTAAGGGGTTTTTGGGGAATTAATAATTATAATGCCTTCATTGTGTTGTGTTATAAACTGTGCTAATAGAGGGGGCAGGAATAGGGGGGGGTTTTTACAGGATTCCTTTTTTTTTAAATAAGAAAAAGTTTTTTGGGGAACTATCAACAGTCTGTTTAATAGTTTGTAACAAGGGTTTTAATAAATATTACGACAAAAAAATTTAAAATCATAAATGTTGCTTTGCATGCGCAAATTAAAAGTATAATGGTAAAAAAATTTTGTTTGACTTTTTAAGTGCTTCCGGGGTATTATATATGTTAGGGGGTTTTAAAAAGAAAGCAGATAGGGGCCGGGGTTTTTTTGGGGGAAAGGCCAAGAAGGCCTCAGAAGAAACATTGGGGTTTCCCCAACAAGGACCTGGTAGCTACCCATGTCACTAGACCGGCAGAGGAGGGCATGACGGGGCTTATCGCCCCCCGCCCCACTTTCCAGGGGGGCAGGAACACCAGAATACATATTGTGCTCATGTCTGGTAGCGACATGAGTAAAAGATGTAAGAAACCCCCCTCCCAATCTGATATGGGATTCATTAGAAGTCTGATCCTATTGGGAGAAAAATAAAAAG
Organism: Listronotus oregonensis; assembly: GCA_019359885.1. NCBI lineage: Eukaryota > Metazoa > Arthropoda > Insecta > Coleoptera > Curculionidae > Listronotus > Listronotus oregonensis. The sequence goes on along the minus strand of JAHBCN010022982.1, from coordinate 3,026 downwards.
GTGTGAGTTACTAGGGGCCCAGCGGGGGAATGGAGGGCATAAAAAGTCCACTTACTTTTTAAAACCACTTACCTACCTAGGGAATATAAAGGGTTACTTAATTATATGGTGGGGGCTACAATATAGTACTACTTTATTGTACAAGAACAGAAAAGTGTACTAGAGTAAAGTACAGGATTTGAGCAATCATTACATCAAAATGCCACCAACAGATAACATGACATTGCACTTGGTGTCATTCCCGATGTAATGGTCAAGTCTGTTATACTTACAGGCTTTTAAGAATCAAAAAAACACAAAATTAAATTCTCCAATCCACTTAGAAGCAATAAAACAAAGTTTTGTATGAAATTAGTATATTATCTTTAGTTTTCATTACTTTATAGCCTCATTCATAAGCTACTAGGCCATAAAATATTCACCTGATAAAGCTCTACTTTATAACCTAAATACCTATTAAAATTATATACATTTCTATCATATTCAAGTTTTTTTTTTAAAAAATTTCACCCAAACCATAAACAAAACTTAATAATCAGATAGAGGTGTTTTTTAAAAAACAAAACCTAAATAAAGAATAGTAAAAAAAAAAAAACCAAACCCCACTTAAATATGTTGAATATGGGGAAATTTAAACAAGTGAGGGCCCCCAATTCCCCCAAAAACTTGGTTACCGGGGTTTACGGGGTTATATTGTATGTTCTACAAAGTAATTTTTTATTTAAATCCAATTTAAATTTAAAATGGTTGGTACAGTGGTTTTAATTTTTTTTAAAAATTTTTCTTTAAAAATTTTTTTCATCCAAAAATTTTACACTATGGCAGGAACTTAAAACACATGGTTTTTTATTTTTGTGTAATATTTTAAAAACAAATAAAAGACAATACCCATTTGAAAAAAAGGGGGGGAAAACCCCGGGTTCATATTTAAAAAACTTTTTTTAAAAAAAAAAGGATCCACAAAATTAATTTCGGGGAGCTTTTTTTTCGATTTGGGATCCGCATTTTCATTTTAAAACTTCACAAAATAGTCGCTTTTTTTAAAGAAAGTACCATTGCAAAGACTCCCAAATAATAAAAAATATTTAAAAAAAATCACTTTAAACTCCCCGAAATCCGAAAAAAAAAAATTTAAAAAAGGCAACCATTGGGTTTTTTAAAAAGGGTTGTTTGTCCTCCGGCCAAAAAAGAAATCCCCCCGCAAGTTTTTTTAAAAAGCTGTTTTATTAGACAGGCCCCAAATCTTTTTTCCTTGCTGCTTTTTTTTTGACATGAAAAAGAATGACATTTGGGGTTTTGGTTTTTCCTCTGTTGGGGTTGGGGTTTTTTCCCCTGAAAAAAAAATTTAAATTTTAAAATTTTCAGAAAATGGAAATTGAATTTTATTATGGTTTTAAATTTAAAAAATTTAATTTTTTTTTTTTTGATAATGAAAATTCAATTTTCTATTATCTGAAATTTTTTTCCCCCTTTTTTGATAATTTTATTAATTTTTCCATTTTCAGATAATGAAAAAAATTTAATCGCATAAAAATGATATTTGGATTCTATGACTTGTCGAAAAAAAAATTACATTTCAATTATCTGAAAATTTAAATTTATACCCAAAAAAAAGGAAAAAAAAAAAAGTAAAACGGCCGCCATAGTTTTTTGATGTTTGGGGAAAAAAACCCAATATTGAAATGACGGCCGGGGGGGTGTTGGGGGTTATGCATACCCCAAACGGTGTTGCCACTATTCTAATGTAAGTGGTATTCTTGAAATTTTTTTTTTTAAAATTTTTGGGGATTTTTCTGTTGGTTTCTTTACATTCGGTTAGGGGTTTCTATGGCGAGCCGTTTTATTTTTTTTTTTACCTGTTTTCATAAAAATTTTTTAAATTTTTTGATAATTTAAAAAATTAATTTTTTTTTCGACAAGTCATAGAATCCAAATATCATTTTTATGCGATTCAATTTTCATTATCTGAAAATAGAAATTAATTTAAATTATCAGAAAATGGAAATTACATTAAAAAATTTCAGATAATAGAAATTTTTAAATTTTTATTATCAGAAAAAAAAATTAATTTAAATTAAACATAATAGAAATTCAATTTCCTTTTCTGATAATTTAAATTAATTTTTATTTTCACTGAACAGCCATAACGCTACAGCCCAACACCCTGTAGGTCAAATGAACCAAAAAAAGTCAAATGTCATTCGTCATTTCCCTGTCATGAAAAAAAGAGTTTTAGACCGTCTAATAAAACAGCTGATTACGGTAAACAAACTTGCTGGAGGATTTCGTATTTTGTGCTGGAGAACAAAAAAAACCCCCCCTTTGCAATTTAACCTGCCTTTCATTGTCCTGTGTTAGAGTGATTTTTTTCGGATTTCAAGTAGTTTAAAGTGACTTTTTAAGTATATTTATATTATTTTTTTGGGTCTTAGTAATGGTACTTATAGAGAATCAATCATGAGGACTATTTTTTTAAGCTACAAGCCGAAAATGCGGATGGAAAAAAGATAAGACAAAAGTTTCCGAAATTAATTTTGTGGATCCGTTTTGTTTTTAAAAAGTATTTTTAATATGAATCCCGTTTTCTTTCCCCCGTTACTCAAATGGATATTGTTGTTTTTTTGTGCTTACAACAAGCTATTACACACAACAAATGAAAGCCATGTGTTTTAAGTTCCTGCACATAGCGTGATTTTTGGATGCAAAAATTATTAAAGACAACAAGGTGCTTTTAATAAAATTAAAACCACTGCCCAAACCCTGTTAAATTTAAATTGGGGTTTTAAAAAAATATTACTTTGTAGAACATACAATATGAACTGTATCAAATCTGGTAACCAAGTGTTTCGGGGAATGTGGTCTCGTCACTTGTTTCAACTTTTAATATATTCAACATATTTAAGGGTGTTGGTTTTAAATTTAATTTTTACTATTCTTTATTTAGGTTTTTTGCTTGTAAAGAAGCACCTCGTATCTGGAAAATTTTAAGTTTTTTTTTTAGGTGGCTGTAAAGTTTTAAATAAAAA
>JAHBCN010022981.1:0-12967 GCA_019359885.1 Listronotus oregonensis | reverse complement strand
GTGACAGCCAATCAACTATACCGATTTTTAGTATCGATGATTAGAGCTTTGATTCGGAAGTTTTGCTGGAATATGTGGTCTTTTTTGGCGTGTCTGCCATCGGGTAAAAATGTTTTAGGTTGATTAGCGTGGTCCCAAAGAGAACTCGTTTATTCAGTGTTTGTCGTTTTTCTGTAAAGCATTTTTTATGGAAATTCGCCCTTTTCAATTAAAAATATACAGGGTGACTCAGGTTTTTGATGAAAAATTTTGGGAGTCGATAGCACACCATTTTTTATCGAAAAAATGTGTTACAAAAATATGTCGATAAATGATCCAGTTTCGTGTTACAAGCGGTCTATTCTCCAATCTCAAATACATACAGTGTGTCCAAAATTGGGCCTACAATGTACTGGTAACTCGGGAACCATTAGAGCTACAGTGTTGGTTCAATTAGGAAAGTTTTAGATAATTTAATTGTAAAACTAAATCTGCTTTCAGAATTTATTTATCATGGTTTTTGTCATTTTAACTTTTGCCTGTGCTCCAAACTACCAATTTACTTTTAAGGAACTACATTTTAGAACATTTTTTTAAAAAAAGAATTTAATTTAAGTAAAAATATTTTTTTTTATTTGTTTTGAGATTTTACCCAAATTTTGGGATTTTTGGACGCCATATTGGATTTTTACATTTTTGAAAAACTCTTCAAAAACTTTTCATTGATTATAAAGTCTAGGTTTAGTTTAAAAAACGATAACTTTTGTTTATTTGATAGTAGGCTTAGACTAGACTGCGTAATGGCGCCCGTTTCATAAAAAACAAATGATGCATCTTAAATTTAAATAAGTAAATTCAAATTAGCGTGCATCTTATTTCTCGTTTAGAAACGCCTTCAATAAAAATTCAAGTTTTGATTATTTTAAGTATTTACAATAGGTAATGGCTCTTAATTATTGCAATAATGAAAAGGTGGATATGCTAGAAATTTATTTTAAATGTAACAGAAATACAGAAGCTGCAGCACAACCAAAGACATTTTAGATTCTTAGTTACTTGTTAGCCTATGGATCTTTTGTGAAACCGAATCCCAAAACTTATACAAAAAATAATGAAGCAAAAAAGGCGATTATAATGGAAAACGTTAGAGATGCCCCCACAACATCGGTTAGAAAAGGGAAGAACAGACAAAAATTTCCCTAAGTCATTTTTGCATCGGTTTTTAAAAAAAACCCGTTTTCTCCAAAAAACGTATTGTCCGGGGTCTTCAGGGGAATGATTTCAATAGACGAATCACCTTTAGTTGGTTTATTACTAAATGTAAACAAAACCCACTTTCCAACCCAAGGTTCTCGGGAAAGAGAAACCCCCGGTTTACAAATTGTGGAATTTTTAATAGCACAATTATCACTGCTGGGATACAGAAAATCCACATAATTTGAAGAAAGAGGCACAAAAAAGGGTTTTGGGTTTTTAATTTTTGAACATGGAAATTTTAAAATGCACCTTTAATTTATCTAAAATTAGATAAAACATTTTTTTTTCTTTTTTTAAAACCAATTGGGACCATTTTTTTTAAAAAAACTCTGAATGAGATGGTATTTGCTACTCCTGTAAGAACAGATTTTACCGGCCATTAGAAATACATTCCCGGGGAAATAAAAAATAATTTTGGTTCCAGCAAGAAATTTCCAGCGCACGTAAGGGAGGTGATAAAGGGTTTTTTTAGAAAATTTTAAGCAACATATCTCAAATAATGGGCCAGCTACCCGGACTCACACCCCTTTTTTATTTGGGGACACGAAAAATGAGGTGTACAGTTTTCTCCGCCCGAAACTAGGCTGGAACAGAACCAGGGTACGGATGTTTTGCTTCCATAAACCCAAACACTTACGCCGAGTAACCCGAAAGGGTTTTAAAAACAAAATGGGGGAAAATGGAAAGACTTTGTATTTTTTTTTCTTGTTTTTGATACATTTTTTTTTTAGGTTTTTTAATTTTTTCATTTTAAGGTTTTTTTTTTTTTTAAAGTTTTTACAACTTTCCCCCTTTTTTCTTCCTTGGCAAAAAACTTTACATTCTTTTGGTTTTTAAACCGGAAATTTTCCGTTATTGTTTCTTGAAAATTTTCTAAAAAGACGATTTAGGACAAAATTTTTTTTTTTAGATCCCAAAAAAACGGGGTTTGTCACGTGATAGCCGGGTTATTACGTAGTAATGTGACAAAAAGGATTTTTCGCGACATACCTTTTTTACCGAACCGGACGGGAATTAACCAACGAATTTGTAGGCAAGGTTTTGTTGTGATCTGTTTGTTTTTTTTTTGGAAACAAACAAATTGCCCAAACTCAAAAACCAAAATCAGGAAGTTACCTTAAAAATTAAATAAAATTATTCAAAAATGTTGGTTTTTGTGTTAATATAGGAAACATCAATTTGAATATAAACATTTATTAACATGACAGTTCCAAGCCCCAAAAGGTTGATTTGGACAGCTGCTGCATTCGTTTAATAAAAAATTATAGTAAATCAGGTGTTATAGGGCCCTTTGATGTCATTTTATCTCTTTCTAGTAGGTTGTATTATTCAATAACACGTTCTGTAAACTGACTTGATCAACAGCAATCGAATTAAGCATCAAAAGTAAATGTCATATGTCTGTCACTTCAGTAATAAAAAAAAATAGTTTTCCTGCTTTAAACATATTTTTAACAATAAAGAATCATCGGTTTATAAAAATGAAATTATGGTCAATCCATAAACATTTAAAAGTTATTATTTCCGGGGTGTTGTTTTTTAGTGTGTTTCATCAATGTTGCCGGTGCAGTGTGTTTACAAGAACTATCCCTCCTTCCCCCCGAATATATTTGCCAAACAAGATTTGTTTACTTTATTTCTATTCAAGAATTCGTTGATTCTAACCTGCTTAACCCCCAAACCCCAAAAAAAGAAACGGTTTACGTATGTCACGGTGTCAATTTACCTATTTAAACGTTTAATACGCTTTTGAGTTTAAATCCAAAGAATCTTTAAAAGTCAAGTAATAATCAAAAGATAAAATAAAAACCAAACTTTCCATTTAATAAGATATTAGCTGTTTCAATCAACTTTAACAAGTAAATCTTTTCCTCTATGATTTAAATATAATTGTACCTATTAAAATTATTAGGGAAAATTTAAATTTAAATCAAAAAAAATTCAATCCCAAAAAGTCGTTAAACCATAGAAAAAAAATCCAGGGACCAAAAAATGGAAAAACCCCGAATCCTCCATTATTTTAATTTGATGGGGTTACATAACAATTGAAATGACGTAATATGCCTTTTTAAATCTTCCCTACTTACCCGGGTTTCGCCAAAATTTGTTTTAAATTTTGAAGCCGTATGTTTATAGGGTTTTTTTTAATTTGTTTGCGTTTTTCTTTTCTTTTCGGTAGTTTTTTGACTCTAAAAATAGTTGAATTTAAAATAATTTGTTATTTAAAAAAAATATCTTTAAAATAAGCCTAAAATTTAAAAAATTTCAAAAAATTCCAAAACAGGCTTTTTTTTAAATTTTTACGAAGTCACATTGCTACGTCATTTCGCAAAGCGAACCGATTTTGGATCGCTGGTGATCCTACCTTGTATTCATTGTGCCATGAGCGATTTTAATACTTCTTTTTTGAATTGATATGACGGATTTCTATGTAACATGGCGAGAGTAATATACTTAAACTATGCCAGGACTAAAAAAAAAAATACATTCTTATGGGGTAATTTTTTTCCCCAATTTTAAAAATCATAAAATTTAACCCCCCACCCCCTTTCCCCATGAATAAACAACATACACAAAACCCTTTTTTACATTACCTGCAAAGGTCCATGTCATGTTAACGTCTTTATTGGGATCGGTGCGATTCGCTCATAATAAAAACTGACTCGGCTACACCACTAAAATTTTCAAACCGTGGTAAATCCAGTTATGCTATTTTTTCTAATCTCATTTAAATTTTTGATGTGGTTTGATGAGCGTGTGACGTGAGAATTTGTCATGTTGATGGGATAATTGATATGAGATGCATGAGAAATGGTTATAATAAGGGTCCTTTGGAATTAAATTCTTAAATGTCCTCGATGTGGTCTTTTTAGCAATTTTTTAACACCCTGTATGATAAGAGCTCAACAATATTATTTTTAGATAGCTTTAACCTTAAACTAAAAAAAGGTATTCCTGATCGACATCGATAAAATCAGCCGTTTGAGAAATAGAATATCATGGTTGGTAAATTTTTTAATTATACAGGGTGTTTTTCTAATTGTACGTCAATATTTTGGAAATAATTTTTTGGGTCCATTTAAGAAAATTTTATGTTCTGGGGCAAAATAAAGAATTTTTAAAATTTGGCACACATCCTGATAAGCTATATTTAAAAGGTTTGGCAAGTGCAGCGTTTGCCAGATCAAACCGAAACCAACGGCAACATTGTAAATTTAAATGAAATTATCCTGTTTTTTTATTGTGGGGTTCTACACAAAATTCAAAGTAAGTTTTATTTATCTTCCTATACCTATATCTTACCGTTTCAAGAATAATTTTTAATGTTCAAGAAAAAATGTTTGTTTTTGAATTCTACATCTAACGACTAAAAACAGGGGCTCAGTATTTAAAATTTAAGAAAAATAAAGTGCTTTCAAATTTGAAGAGTTTACACTAAATTTTGGACACCTGTACAAGTTTCAGGTATGTTGATGATACATAACGAATTTAACCCTATTAAATAAGTTCCGTTTAATTCATTAATCAGAAGACCCCTAATTTATTTTTATTTTTATAACTACAATGGTGCAAAACAGTTTTTTTTTAAAATTTTTTTGTTTTTTCTCTGAAATTACTGAACCTTTTGTTGCAAAATTTTAGAGAGGGATAGTTGACTACAAAAGAATTTTTTACCCGAATATAAAAAAATTTTTACACAGTGTTTTCTGTTTAAATCAACCATGTGAGTACACTTTTTGGAGACCCACAGCATAAAAAATATTTTCTAAATATTAAAGGTTAACTTTTTCTGCAAAATAAAATTTACAGTGAATAACAAATGAGCTACATAAGACGGGAGTACCCCTTATATATATATATATATATATATATATATATATATATATAATATATATATATATATATATATATATATATATATTTTATATATATATATATATATATATATAAAAAAAAAAAAAAAAAAAAAGGCCCACGAAATCTTTTATATCTTTTGTTGTGTAGAACTTCAAAAGAATGCCTAAAGCACACACTAAAATAAATACTAAGCACACGCATTAAAGAGCAATGAATAAAAGCCCACTCAACCCTAACATCGTGAATAATGGCTACAACTTTACTATTTTCGTTCACTTTTATCATCGTTCTATTTAGGTAAATCCACGTAAATACCCATAATACCAGATTCGTGATCTTTGTCGCTCCCGGCCCTAAAAAGGATTAAAAGTAAAGCTCATAGGAAAATATTTTCCTTATTTATTAAAGTCACAAAAGCGCCAAATTGGATTAACCCTTTCAAGTTCACCAAGAGGTTGGGTCAATTCGGATTTTGAAATTTCGAATAATGGGAAAGCTGCCGGGGCTGAAGAGATCTTTTGTAAAAGTCCGAGCGAAAGTTTGAGTTATTTTTATGGCATGATTATACCTGCTTAATCAAACAGTTTACCTACCTAGATACAAAATATCATGAAGTATAGGTAAATGTTTGTTTTTGTGTTATTCTTTACTTCTCGAGCTTTAAGAGAAATTTGAAAATATTTTTGTTGTGTTTTTCTTTTTTTTTTAATAAATTTTTTTTAAAAACTCCAAACCATTTTAAGGAGGATACGAAGTCGAAAAATTTTTGGAAAAAAAATTTTTATTTGCGTAAAATTTTCCAAAAAGTTTCCAAAATTTAAAAAAGGTTTTGAGGAAAATTTCCGGGAGAAAAAATCTGGAAAAAACTGAAATTCGTTCGTTTTATTTTTCTGACTTTATTTAAAAGAGATATGGAAAAAAAAAAATTTTTCTCATGGCAAAAAACCCTTTTAGGCTCTACAAAACACCTTGGAGATTTGCCGCAAAGACGTTTCGTTTTCGTTAAACCATCATCAACTTTTTTTTTTAAATACGGACCTGGGTTTTTTATTAATTTTTTGAACCCTTTTTATTCCAATTAAAAAATGTATAAACTTAATATTTATTAACAAATATGGGAACCCCCATAAAAAATGATTCATTCCTTGTCTAACTCATTGTCTCTTATAAAAATTTTTTAAAGTATTAAATAAAATTGTAATTGGGAAAATTTAAATGCTTTAAAAAAATGCAATAAACAATTGAATGCCTTATTTAAAAAAATTAAGTTGATGATGGTCTAACGAAAACGAAACGTCGTACGGAAAATCTGTCAACGCCCGGGAGAGCAAGGGGGCCCAAGAAGAGTCTTTTTTTTTTTCTTTAAATAACGTCAAAAAAAATAAAAACCCAAAATTTGGGAAGGGTTTTCTGGACGGAATTTTACCACTATTTTGTTAGGCACCCAAATGCCCAACTTTGTTTTTCCCCCTTCGCCTTTGGGTTTCCGGAAACTCCCCGTCGTGGCACCCTGTATAATTTAAATCTTAAACTTTTTTGGAATTTTATAATAAACTAAACTAATAAACACGTAAACATTCATCTTTTTTTTACATTTCTATAACTCAGCAACATTTTATGTTATCGTCTCATAAGATGGGTTTTTTGAGAAATTAATTTTGAAAGTGTCCATTGCGGTGTTGGGGCACTAAACCTAATTTTTTCAAAAAATTTTCCGATTTTCATTTTCTCATAAATAACAAGAGCTAGAAAAAAAATAAATGACAGAATTGTTGAAAATTTAATTTCCTACAAAAAATAATCGGAATCGCTAAGACCAATAGTTCTTGAAATATTTTGCCATTAACCATTGCTAGTCTTAGAGTTGTGAGAAATTGTAATTAAAAAGAAAAAACCTTCAAAAAAATTCAAAATAGTAAAATAATATACGTTTTGGTGGAGTCAGCCACTAGTGATGAGTAACAAGCCAAAAACCTGGTCTGTGTCTTGCAAGCCAAAAGTCTGTCGGGTCTGGTCTTGGTCTGGTTGGTCTTGTCTTGGTTAGTCTTGTCTTGGTCTTGCAAGGTTTTGGTCTTGGTCTTTGTTGCAAGAGTCTTGCTGGTCTTGCTTTTTTTAGTAATAATTTAATCTAAGCAATTTTGAAAAAATATATATTTTTAATACTTAAATATAAATAAAGATGGAGACTATATATTTTTTTTTATTTATTTATTTAATTCCCAACCAACTATACAGTTTATTTCAGGGAATATAACATTAAAACAAAATAACTTTAACAAGAACTTATTAATAAAACAGTTAAATTAATTTTAAATATTTTTATATGTATTTTAAACAGTGATATATATATTTTTATATTAATTTTTTTTTTTTTTTTTTTTTTTTTTTTTTTGGTAGATTATTGTACATTTTAATTCCGTTATAAGTATTGATCTCTTTCCCAAAAATTTTTTTTTTTAATTTGAATTTTTTTTTAAAAAAAATCTGTTTGCCTAGTATTTTTCCCATGTAAGTTACTAATATTTTTAAGTATGATATTTGAATTTTTTTCTTTTAAATTTAGGGAATGAATGAATATGCATGTTTTTAATTTATAATATGTTATCAAAATAATTATTTGGTTTGTACAAATTAATTTTTGGGTTTTAAGATATGGTAATTTATGAATACAAATAATTTTATTTTGAAGTCTTTTTAAAGGTGTCAATTTTTTTTAAAGGTTTGCTGAACCCCATACTGAAATTAAATATTGAAATTTTTTGGAAAAATACCAAACTATAATATAAAACTTTTAAGCAATTTTAAGGGTATATAATTCCGAATCTTAAACAAAATTCCCATTAAATTTGATAGATAATTTCAAAGATAGTTTTATATGTTTTCTGTAATTTAAAATTTTTTCATAAATAAAAAATTCCTAAAAATTTTATACTAGTAGAATAATTTATTTTTCTATTTTTAAATGATATAAAAGGAATTTTATCTTTTATATGTTTATTTTTGTTTTAAAAATTTTTTAAAATATACCAATTTTAAACCCAAATTTTATTTGATTCAAAAGCATATTTTAAATGTAGGAGTTTATTTATTTATAGCGCTTTATTTTTAGTTGAATTAAGAAAAATTCTTTTTTATTTTAGTGGCATATAGAAACATTTTAGTGATAAGAATTATATTAATTTTCTTTAAAAAGTATATGTAATTAAAGCAAATACAAATTTTAGAAGAAAAAAAACTTTTTTAAATTTTAACCAGATGTGAAATTTCCGTGATTTCTTTTTATGTTAAACATTGGTTTCTGAATTAAAAAAAAAAAAAATTTAAAAAACTTTGTAGTTCATAAAAAAATTATCTTCAAATTAGTTAAACATTTCCTTAAAAAAAATTTGTAAAAATACTTTATAAACATTCTGCATATACAAGGTTGCTGAATAGTGTGATATCTTTAAAATCGTTCATGATAGTAAAAAACTCAACATACAAAAATTATAGACAAAAAAGGCATAAAATGTGAAATTATTTTCCATTCTAGAATTTTCCGAACAATTCACTACCACTCAAGAAAACTCCCTTATTTTTAGGTTTTAAACTAAAAAGAAAAATTTATTACGAAAAATCCATTTAAAAAAATCGCCACCCTGTATATTATGCTGGAAATTGTTGAACTGTCAAATAGGAAATATGTTGACGTAGATGGTTTTTAAATATCATTTTCGGTTTAAACCCAAAAAAAACGTCATCATTATTCTTTTGGCATGTTGTATTTCCGTCTAAACCGGAAGTAAATTTTAAAACCATTTATATAAAAATAATTTTTTTTTTGAAAAACAAATAATTTTTTATTAATCCGTTACTTTCACATTTATATCTTAGTTTTAAAAAGCAATTTAATGGTGTCACTTCTTAAAACTTCTTCACTTCTAAAACATGTTATTAAATTTACTCGTTATCGTTGTTGGAGAACTATAGATATAAAAGAACCAGTGATCGATTTAATTATTATTTTATTATTTTTTTATTAAATAATCGCCTTTTTTGGCAGTTCTTGACAAATTTCTCTGTATATTGAATTTGAAAATTAAATAATATAATATTAAAAAAAAAAAGTGAGAAGTGCAAGAGTCTTGCAGGTCGGTCTTGGTTTTCTGTCTTGCACACCCCGGTCTTGGTCTTGGTCTTGCATACCCTGGTCTTGGGCTTGGTCTTGCAAGCCCAAAGGCGGTCTTGGTATTGGTCTTGGTCTTGCTGCAAGACCAAGACCGGTCTCTCATCATATGGGACCGTTTTTTAAGATAAAATTGGGAAAAAAAAAATAGAAATTTTAATTGAACTTTTAAAAAAATTCTGGTTTACAAGGTTTGTATATTTTGAAAGCTTTTAAAAACGTCAGTGTACGCTTCAAAACGTCATAAATTTTAAAAGCTTTCAGAATATCCTAACTTTTAATCCAGAATTTTCTTAAAAATTTAGTTTAAATTTATATTTTGTTTTTCTTTTAATTTTAGTTTGACAACGGTGGACGACTTGCCACCGAAATATAAATTAATATTTTAAATCTCTTTACTGTTTTAGGCGATCTGCCAGCTCATAGGAGTCAATAGGGTTGAGCAGGCTTAGTTTGCTGTACCCCGGGACCTGAACCGAAGTGGTCCCATTTTCTAGAGTAGAGGGATTTAAGGCAAGCAATCCCAACGAGAACATTATTATAAGTAGTAGGAAGTTACCTAAAAATGTTAAATAAAGTCAAAAAGGCAATTAAGAATAACAAAAAGGGTACATGTCAATAGTATCGTTTAAATATATATTTAAAGAATACAAAGTACGACTGTAAAAAATCAATTTCCGAATTTTCTAAAGAACGTTTCACAAAATAGACATTAAATCCTGAAGTAACACTATTTAACCTAATTTCCAACCGAGTATACTAAAATTTTAGCCAATGTGTTCTAAATGTTGGTTTATGGTTGACCCAGTAAGGCACAATAAAGGTTTATTGCGTCCGTTTCCTTTTGTACCCACCGCCGGAATAGTTCTGTCCTTTACTCTCACCATCACAAAAGACAAAGACACAATGATAATCGGAGAGTGCAACGGAACAAATTGAAAAGAAACAAGTTGTTTCAGAATCTGTCACAGAAGCGTGTTTGGTGATAAATTTGGTATCGCTTTTGAAAAGACGGGTATGCCATAAACATTATTATAGGCCGGGTAGGGCAAATAAAATTTGTAAAAGTAATTTTATAGTATTTTACAGTGCCATTTAGCGTCAGGGATTCTTGGAGTTGGAGAAAAATTGGGCCAATTGCGATCAGTGGCGTGGAAGGAAAAAAAGGATCAAATAAGCAAAGTATTTATACTATATAAATATATATATATGTATATATATATATATATATATATATATATATATATATATATATATATATATATATATATATATATATATATATATATATAAATATATATAACCGGATCCGGTGTCGTTAAGCGTCTATCAATTAAAAAAATAGGAATTACGGATAAAAAGAGCACATTTTGTTCAGTGGATTTCAAAAAGAAAAATTCCGAAAAAATGCAATCCGAATTTTTGCAGAGAAAAATGAAATTAAAAATCAAACAAACACTATGTTTTTAGGTTAAGTAAAAGACCAGATTTTGCGACGTTGTCGGATCAAAAAAAATGTAAATTTAGCTTTAAAGCATTATGAATTAAATAAATAATAATACACAAATTGTAAAAAAAAAAAATAATTACCTGAAAGTGGGGTCCACCCTATTTTTGACTATAAAAAATTAAAATATCAGTCTGTTTTTTATTTTGTTCGACGGCGCATTTATGATAAAGAAAATTTACAATTTAACGAAGAAAACCTATGAAAAACTAACCAGAACTAGGTAATAGTTTAAAAGTTTTTGTTTGTTAGTTCTGGTTAGTTTTTTCTATAAAAATAACCTCATTTTTGTTAAATGGAAAAAACAACCTTCTATTATAACAAATGATTAGAAAACATCTCTTAACATTGCTTATTCAAGCGGAGAAACGTCAACAGAACGGCATCGTATCATCTCTTTCTAATGTATTTTTTCTCACTTTTTTATGTTAAGTCAGCCATGTGTGTTATTAGAGTGTAACAAATAAGTGAAAAAAATTCTATTAAAATATTGCCGTTTAAAAAAAATGTTAAGGTTTACCAAAGCCTCGATGACCTTAGTTACTGGATCGGAAAATGACCTGGGAGAGTCAAATTAAAATTTTAACATAATTGAGTAAATCTTACATTTTGATTCGATACCTAAAGGTGTCTGTTTCACCAAATGTATTAAAATTGAAATATTACAGTTTTATTTATATAAACAAATATTTTAAAGAAATTCAGCATATGTTAATAGAGTCTTTGTTTTGCAGAAGAGGATTGTTAGATGTATGTTAGGTCGGCCATCGCGGGCCTACTGCCGACAAGCATTTATGTATATATAGCAAGATTTTACTTCATAAAACCCTACCTACATTTTTCATATTCTCGTTTGAGTGTCGGTCAGAGTTCTCTACATTTCACGGAATTATTTTTTTCTAAAAAGCTTCTGCACAATGCACCAAAAAGAATTAGAAAAATAAAATTTTACTATTTTAGATTCCTATTGACACTATCGCGATTAAATTACAATTCAATTAAATTTTTCATTCAAAAAGAAAATAGGCGATTTTTGAAAGTTCTTTTCAAATAAAAAACAGATAAAAGGCAAGTTTTCTACGAATTTCGTTTTTTAGGTTCATTAATCAGTATTAGCAAGTATTAATTCAGCAACCTATCTTTTTGAATAGCTAAATATTTTTAGTTGCGTTACTTATTTTTGGAGTAACAAAATGTCCAAACAAATCCGTATCATATAAAATACTTGTAAAAAATAAATATATTCTTTTTAAAAATAAATTCTAGGTAGTTTTATTGTTTCATGTAATGTATTCTACGCCACTGGCATAGATTTTCAAAAGAACCAAAGGGACGCGACGTTTGGTCAAATTTTAACTTATAATTATTGCTATAATTAAGCAATAAAGTTACCTTTTTAGAAATGGTCGGTTGTTCTATTGCAATTCTTTATCTTGCAGAAATTTCGTCTGCAATTTGTTTTTGTTATGAAACGGTTTGTTAAACCAAAAGTGGGCATAGAAATATTTTTCTTCTTCTGTTTAACAATACAGCGCTACAATAATTATTACCTTCTTTAAAAAAATTAACGATGGTACATATTTATCATTATAGCTTATGAATTTAAACTTTAGACTGTATCCAAAAAAATTAACTATTCTGTAAGATCTGAGCTTCATCTCTACATTAATTAAAGTATAGTGTACCTATTACAAAATCCGATATTACCAACAAAATATATATGCAAAAAATTATTATTTTTAATTATTTCTTTGATTGTTAATAACAACAGAATATAATTTACAATCTGAATTATGTAAAAGATCAGATCTCACCGAGATGTAAACTCGGATCGATCGGTATGCAAAAATGCATCATTTATTAATAATTCTTGCTCCATACTAACAACAAAATATAATTTACAATTTGAATTGTGCAAAAGATCAGGTTCCACCGAGATTTGAACTCGGATCGCTGGATTCAAAGTCCAGAGTGCTAACCGTTACACCATGGAACCTGTATGTATGCAAAAATGCATCATTTATTAATAATTCTTGCTCAATACTAACAACAAAATATAATTTACAATTTGAATTGTGCAAAAGATCAGGTTCCACCGAGATTTGAACTCGGATCGCTGGATTCAAAGTCCAGAGTGCTAACCGTTACACCATGGAACCTGTATGTATGCAAAAATGCATCATTTATTAATAATTTCTTGC
>JAHBCN010022980.1:0-12934 GCA_019359885.1 Listronotus oregonensis | reverse complement strand
TTGCCCAGAGTTTTTCCTTCTCCTCCCAATCCCCAAAAAATTTAAGTCCCGTAACAAACTCCCTCTCACCACACTGAAGACACCCACGGTACGTTAGTACTTAGGCATCAGCCTTCGTGGACTGTCCCAAGATAAAAAAAAAATCATCTTATGAACTTTAGATAATAAATTAAAAAAAATAATTCTATAAAAAAACTATTTGTCGGTATTCTATATATTGATAGAAGCGAGGCTGTCAGTAGTAAGGTTATTATATTGTTGGCATCTATAGTCCACCAGAAACAATTGTCAAAAATTAAGCTTTTGTGGTAATGGATATAGAGATAGGAAAAGCAGCCGAAGAGGCAATAAATCAGTTGTTGCTATTGAAATCAAAGAACATTTACGAGAAGCGGTTTTCTGAATATAAAAACTGGTGCGCCAGTCGCAATGTTGAAAACATTGCAGAAGAAAAGATGCATCTGGCCTACTTCTTGAAGAAATCGACCAAGTTGAAAGCTTCCTCGCTGTGAAGTCAGTATTCAATGCTAACAGCAACAATAATCAAAGAAACTTTAACGTTGGCCAGCCCTCCAAACAAACTGTATTTTTAGAGAGGCAAAATGATGGCAATAAACTGAAAAAATCCAAGGTTGTGGATTTGGATCAAGTAAAAGAATTCTTAGTAATATCACCTGATAAGGAATTTCTGGCACACAAAGTAAATTAGTACCTAATGTGTTTTAATATTTTCTTTCCTTGTTGTCTCAGCTGCACTGTAGTCTATAGACTAATTTAACTTATTTTGTTACAAGTGGCGTCTATTATGGGTGTGTCAGGGGCATTCGGGGCATGGAGCTATGTGAATTGAATTGCGATGACGATGAGGATTATGGCGACTTTTTGCTGGTAAACGTTTGAAACACAAAAACCAAAAGAGCGGTCGTTTGTGATAAAAAGGGCAAATAAAAAATCTCCACCAATGTAGTGGGACTGATCAGGAAATATATTGCTTTAAGACCAGACACAAAACAGAGAATATTTTTTGTCGCTTATCATAATGGAAAATGCAAATCCTGGACAATGGGTAAAAACAATTTTGGTCAGCTTCCCACCAAAATCGCCACTGGCCACTGCTTACGCAAGACATCGGCCTCCTTATTAGCAAATTCGGGGGCGAACGTAGAACAAGTTAAAGGACCTGGTGGGTGGAACAGCACTGCGGTTGTGGAAGGGTACGTCTCCAACCAGATTTTTTCAAATACCTCTTCTGAAGTTGTAGTGTCCTCTTGTTCTTCCCAATTGTCAAACCTATTTTCTTGTACAACATTTCTATTATTTTTAATTACAAAGTCCAAAAATATTAAAGCCGGTCCCAACATTGACGTAAAAGTATACAGCGAGAATACTATACATACGTAAACACCGGTTTCCGTAAAGATAAAAATTGCAAAATATTAAAGATAGGATCTGGTTTAAACAAGCAACAACTTCTTTACGTTATGCTATTGTAAGCATAATAAAGTAGCCCGTTTTATTGCAAAATGGCCGCTATAAATGATATTCATTAGCAATAAAGTTAGAGAACAAACGTTAAATGTAGCTGTAAATACGAAGTCCATGTTTACCGACTCTATGGTAAAGAGAAAATTAAATTCCGGAAGGGCGTGTTAGACTTAAAGTTGGTTTTTACGAGAGAATTAATGTACCTTGTACTTAGCGAAAAAATGGTAGTTGAGTGGTTATAAAATCAGATCAATTTCGTTGGAGAATGACGAAAGCAAAAACAAATGAAATAAAATGTGTCGCATTCAAGGCGTGTCAAAACATATTAAAAGTTTAACGCCCTGTAGATGATTAATGAAGCACTGAATTTTTTTGGATATCCGAGATTTGGATATGCGAAATATTTACAAATCATAACGCAAGTCAACAAATTAAAATTTTTGTAAAGTAACATTGATGAAAATAGGTTTATTTAAAGTATTTTAGAGTTCTAAATCCGAAAATAATATGCTCAACACTGTTACACGTACAGTTTTTTTTTGTTATAAGGAGAAAAAAGAGGAGGCGACATATTTTTACAATCTAATATATCAATTTAATATAAACATAAAGAACATGTAAAATCTATGCAATCATAGACTGATGTAATGTAATAAAAATATATTGCACGAGATATGATACAGCGACAAAAATGTTCACTTTTTCTTTTTGTGTACTATAGCATCATCCCTTTTTTAAAAACCAACAGTAGTCGCCCAACATAGATGGGTTCCAGCGTCCCTGGTATCTTGTTTCTATCGTTCTGATGTCCTGGTGAAGCTTCTCCTTGTTTGTCGCTTACTACACTCAAATTTTTTGGGAAAAAAATTCAAATGGAAGTGCAAAAAATGTATTTTTAGAGACATGTTACCCCCTAGTAATTCATAGGTTTTCAACAGTTCATCTATGTAGCTTTTATAATCTTCATCTTTCTTGTTGCCCAGAAATCCTTTCACTACACGTACAAAATACGTCCAAGCTGCCAATTCCTTTTCATTTAATGTTTCATTAAAGTTTTTATTAGTCCAAGCTGAATATGGAGAGGCGGTAGCAGCACCTTTTTTGCGTTAACAAGGGGGGCATATTTAATGTTTGAAGTATCAAATCAAAAGAAGTTCTATGAGCCAATTCTCTTTCCTGTAGTGTTTTTTTGTTGCCCTACTGTCCCACAGACACAAAAACCCGCAATACATTGTAAACTCCTTGGAAGTCCTAGCAGGATACCTATGACTTTTAAATCTCCACAGATATCCCACTGATACGTTCATATTTAACACGATTTAATATGGTTGCTCACTTCTTATGAGTTTTTATTGTCACTAATGCAAAGCAGGGGTTCCAAATTTACCTGGCCATGATTACTCCAGTAAGTTCCGAGGGCCAAAACCATATTATCATTGTTGCCGGTGGTAAGAAGTGAAATAGTCCACTGATGAAAAAAAGTCCGAAAAAGTACACAACGTTTAAAAAGGCTGCAAATCGGACTAAAGTCCGCAAAACGGCAACACTGCATATTATTAATTTTCCTGTCATTATCTGTAATTTCTAGATTAGTCGTAGAGTACGAGCCATGAGGAGTAACGTGACACGACATCTGGTGGACACAAGCGGAAATAGGTAGTACCTTCTATCGCTAACAGATGGCGCTAATAGCACGTACAGAATAATCTCGTTGGTTGGAGAAAGTTCTGGTGTCTTCCACTCACTTCTAGATGGCAGTAATTGGAATATATAAGAAGGCTAGTGGCGCAACCACAAGTCAGTTCCTATGACACTGTTGTTAAATAAAATATTGCATACCTCCTTAAAACGTGTTTGTGCGTGTTTAATTTTAAGACATCTTTATAACAGTATTTTGATTTGAATTGTTCCTTTTGTGTGTGAATTAGTAGTATGGAAAAGAAGCGAAAAATTGATAGTGAATGCAGAAAATTCAAAGATCAGTGGAACATTCAGTATTTCGTAATTGAGTCCAGTAACAAGGCGCTATGTTTGATTTGCAATGAAAGCATAGCCGTTCTCAAAGAATATAACATTAAACGTCATTATGAAACAAAACATTTTCAAAATTACTCAAAATATACAGGAAGTTTGCGGAAATCGCAGCAATCTTCATTTACAAAACTCAAAACTGAACAAGAGGCTGCAACTCGTGCCAGCTTTCGTGTGGCTCTTGAAATTGCAAAACGTGGAAAACCATTCACCGATGGAGAAATGATCAAAGAATGCATAATTGCAGTAGCCGAAGAGATGTGCCCTGAAAAGGTAAATTTATTAAAAACTGTCAGTATGTCAGCAAACACTGTGGCTCGAAGGGTAGAAAACATCGCTGAAAATATATCCTCTCAACTGTTCGACAAAAATGGACATTTTGAGTGGTTTTCTTTGGCCTTGGAGGAGTCAACGGATGTGTCAGATACTGCTCAGGTGTTGATTTATATTCGAGGAGTAGATAAAAGCTATGAAGTGCACGAAGAACTTCTTGATATGTATAGAATTCATGGCACAACTACTGGTACAGATATTTTTAAAGGAGTTGAAATGACCATTAATCAAAAGAACCTTCGATGGAAAAACTTGAAATGTATTACAACTGATGGAGGCAAAAACATGAGTGGGAAAGATAAAGGAGTGGTCGCTCTTGTGTCAAAGGCTGTAGAAAATGACGGTGGTTCAAAACCATTAGTCTTACATTGTATCATTCATCAACAGTCTTTGTGCGGAAAATGTTTGGATATGTCTGACGTTCTGAAACCAGTCATATCAACTGTTAATTTTATCAGATCTTTTGGGCTGAATCACCGACAATTCCGACAATTTATTGAAGAGATTGGAGAAACTGACTTACCTTATCATACTGCCGTACGCTGGCTTAGTTGTGGGAAAGTCCTTCAGCGCTTTTTGAACTTCGAGCAGTGATCGAAATTTTTTGAATGAAAAGCATCGCCCTCTTACTGAATTACAAAACAACGCATGGCTGTGGAAGTTAGCATTCTATGTTGATTTGACAAAACATGTGAACGAACTGAATTTGGGATTGCAAGGAGAAAACCAGCATCTTCCTGATTTATACACTAATATCAAATCATTCCGGAAGAAATTGAGACTGTTTCAATCACAACTACGAAGTAAATGTTTTTCACATTTTAAAACATGTGAAATATTCAGCCACACTACTGAGACTGAGTTTCCTATCGATTTTGCAATCGAAACTTTGAGTGCTTTGAAGATAAATTTTGATACTCGTTTCTCGGACTTTGATGCCATTGCGAATCAAATTAAGATTTTTCAGAATCCTTTTGATACTGACATTGAAACCCTAGCCCCGGAACTTCAAATGGAAATGATTGATCTACAATGCAGTGATATAATTAAGAACAAATATCAAAACTCATCTTTGTTGGAATTTTATAAGAGTCTTCCACTGACACAATTTGATAATTTGCATAATTTGCTCGTGATCTGTTTTCTGTTTTTGGTACTACTTATTTGTGTGAGAAAACCTTCTCCAAAATGAAGTACACAAAAAATGTTTACAGATCGAAATTAACTGATGAGCATCTTAAATCTCTTTTAATAATTGGTACAGTAAAATTAGTCCACAACTACAAACTATTGTCAGTGAAATCTCAATTACATAAATCTCATTAGTATTTCATATGTCATTATGTTTGTTATAAGTTATGTGATTATTTAAAATGTGTAAAATGTTAGTTGGATTCATTTCAATAATTTGTTAGTTATTATATACTGAAGTTAAATTTTCTGCATATTATACATGTCTTTACTCATTACAATTCTGTGTTTCTTTATCCAACTTATCACAAAAACAATAACAATAAGCCTACAAGAATGTTATGAGTTAGCGGAGTTAGCCCATGACCATATCAATGTAGATGTCATATTAATAATTATTCAACATAAAATTAGAATACTTCAGTAAACTAAATTTAATTTGCTATAAAAATTATTTGTTCTCTAAAAGGAGTTTTCAAGTATGCTAGCACTCCGCGGGCCGGACAAAATCTGTCCGCGGGCCGGATGTGGCCCTCGGGCCGTAGTTTGGAGACCCCTGGGCTAAAGGAAGTTAGGCTGTATTTCGACGAATCTATGAATAAACGCCACTCGCTAGGATCCTGTTCCATATAAGGCTCATTTATTAAACCGTCAATATCACAAAAGACACCTAGCGACCCACCAATAAAAAAAACTTGATAATGTTACATTCCATTTTCGGTAAGTAAAACATTTGCTTTCTTGTCTAACAAGTTCCACTGTTGAAGTCTGGAACCAAGAAGTTATGATTTTTGTTTTAACAATTCTAGGTCCCGTACCAAGTTATTTAATTCATTCTGATTTATTAAGTGAGGTTCATTGGCTATCGGTACCGGTAGTTCCTGGCAATGAGGAACTGGCCTTAGCGCAGAAGACAAATTTGGATACTTTATTTTGTCTCTATGCCTTTTTGAAATCTCTTCTGTTTTAGTGATGCAAAAGTAGCAATCACTTACTTGGTCAGTAGGTTCTCTCCACACCATAGGAACAGCAAACAGAACAGAATTTTTCTTGCGATACATCCACTGCACTTAATTTACGTGACAACTCACACAACAAACATGAGAAGCCCAACTTTTATCTTGATCTCCCCTTTTGGCACTTAAAATATAAAAAATAGGCTTTTTTGACTTCCTCAGATATAGATCTAGCTTGGGACTTTATAACAAATCATCCACATATATATAACATAACGGCTGGATTTTTACAACATCAACGACTCGAACTTGCCATTTTATATCAAAATCGACATAAACACTTGACTGTATTGTAAACGAGACAGAAACCAACTTAATTGTAGAAAACAATAAAACTCTTGAAGGTTTGCACAATACTGTGAAAATAACCCCTATGCGGTCTTATTGTACTTTCCGGTCCTAAGGCAGGTAAAAATAATTTCAAAAATCACATTATATAAAAGAAAAGCGGGTACTTGAAAATGGGACGTGCTAGGCCATTTTTTGGAAAAAGTGTTTTAATAACTTTCTTGAAATGAATACTGTGCAAAATAACGCATTCTCTTATGATTTGGTTAGAGCAAAAATTATGTCAAATGCACTTTGATAAAGAATAATCGGTACTTAAATGCGACGTTCCAAACCATATATGGAAAAATTGTATGTTATAAAATGTGTAAATGAATTAATTAATATAGTATTGTCATGATTTATCAATTAAATTTTTCGACTTTGTCATTAGCCTTGCCAACTCAATATCAAATGATGTGCTAAAGAAGTATGAATGTTGCACATGTAAATTTTTAGTTTGTATTAGGGTTGCAACTTATCACAGAGCTAAATATTTAAACATAATAATTTTAATAGTTCGGCGTTCAAAAATATTACCTACTGACTTATACATTTTGTATGTTTTCAATGTTATAAATTGCTGGTTTTGCAAATATTTAGTAGCTTTTTTGTTTAATTATTAATTTTTAAAATATTTTTAACAGTATAAATTTATGTTTTTTTTTTGGAAATTAAAAAAATAAAATATATTATTATAGTTTAAAAGATAAACAATATATTCTGTAAACTTTCGTATTATGTAGAAAACGTTCCGAGGCTTCGTTCAGTGAGTCAAAAGCTTTTAGAAATCACACTATGTGGGTAGATAGCCCAGGTGGTGGCTTAATGTTTGATGGGATATATCGTCAAATCTTATATTTCCCAAAGTTATGTATGTTTTTCTAAAAACCATACCCACTTAAATTTTCCACAACAATTTTCTAATGCACATATTTCAAAGTCTAATTTTAAGAAAACTGCAGCTATTTTTGCAAAATTTGGGATTTGACGATAAAATTTCATTAAATCTACGAAAAAAACTATAAATATATGATTTGCTTTTAAAAGTCCGATTTTTTTTCGAAAAGGCATCAAGAAAATTTTTTTCGCAAATATCAAAAAAACTAAAATATTCTTCTTGAAGCCAATAGACTTTGGTATATATTTGGTGTGGGTCCCATGTCTAACTTTTTAGATAAAATATTTTGAAAATCTTAGATACGCCAATAAAAGTACGACGCAAGAATTTTTTTTAAACACCTTTAAAGTAAAAAAACTACTACTTAAAAATATTAAAATTATTACTTTTAAATCTGACTCCTAAGAATACATATTTCCAAGATCTTAAGAATTTATTGACATCATTGCAAAACAAGAAGAGAAACATCGTAAGGACGGGAAAAAGCTAAAAATAGATAAATTTTCGATCAAGCAGACATATAGTTATAAATAGAATTTATACATATGCAGACTTTTTGTTTTTCGTCTTGTCAATATCTAGAATCTTGTATGAATATTATAATTGCATCCTGTACAAGATCTTGTCTTAGTGGTATTTTATACGATGATACAGCATTGGAAATAACATCTTGTTTGCTTATTTGATTCTTTACATTTAAGGAGAGTACAACCATTCACTAAAGAAACAAAAAAAAAATGATTTTCTGAAGAAAATGAAGATTCATTAAGAAGGGTCCAAAAATTTTTGGTTTTTGAGGTGCGAAGTGTGTAAAGCACGCCAATAAATATTCCCAAATTATCATAATTTTTAAAACTACAAGACATTTTTTTTAATTTGAACAATATACCAGGGCTTAAAGGACTTAAAAATTTGGAGGTTTGAAGGAAAAGGTCAGATTTCTGCTTTCTGCAGGTTTTAATGCCTAAATACTCTAGGAATGAATGAGCGAACAAAATGGAAAGTGCGGTACCTCCCCAGATGGACTGTAAAGTGATGCATGAGTGTGGCACATATGTCTCTGTACTTGGTGCTGTAAGGTAAATAATTATGTTTTCTTATATTATTAGTCCAGTCAGCTAATATATCAAAATGATATTATATCAAAGTAGGTAAGTTTATCGAACTAAGATTTTTTTTTGTTAAGCAAATGTATTTAGCGGTGTCAATTCTGTCATAATTACTAAACATAGTAGGTAGTGTTCTGATATGTAAAGGAAAACAAAAACGCCAAATAGCTATTTATGTATCAAGGGCGTTACTGGGACTATAATGCCCTGAAGGTCGAAATAGCCCGAGGGACCCTGGCCCGAGGGCTAGATTTCGACCTGATGGGCATTATAGTCCAGTAAAGCCGTGGTGCATATAATGCTTTATGTTTTACCCAAAAGAGTTTTTCAATGACTAATTACATTATTTATTCGCAATATAAAAAATAAGTTGCACCTGTACCTGTATACGTAAGTAGATAATGACTGGTGTTAAGTTTGACTTTGATGTTTCTGTCAGTTAGTCAGTTGGCATTTTTATTTAACGGTTTGCTCAAAATGGAAGAAATTCCACAAAATATAAGAGAAAAGGCCATAAAGCGACCGAAAATCTTTTGCCAGTTAAATCAAGGCAACAGTATGATCGGGAGTATGGCATATTTGGTATTTGGAAAGATGCGAACGCAATTCTTCAAATAACCGAAAACGTTTTAATGGCATATTTCCAGCAACTGGTAAGTTATTGATTTTATTTTAATACATATGTTTAACAAACTTTATTATTTTAGTCGGAAAAATACAGTCCGAACTCTCTCTGACCAAGTATTCCACCCTAAGGTCTACGTTGATGGTCTATGAAAATATAGACATTTTGCAATACCATCGTCTCATATCTTTTTTAAAAATTAAGTCGAAAGGATACGTCCCGAAGAAGTCTAAAGTTTTGGAAGGAGAACAAATATTAAAATTTATTAAGAAGGCTCCTGATGATATCTACTTGGTACACAAAGTCATATTGGTAATGGGTGTTTTTGGAGGTTTAAGACGAGATGAGTTGGTCAAAATGACCATTGATGGACATTGAAGATAGAGGAACAGTCTTGGTTATAAAGGTACCAGAAACTAAAACTTCAACTTTTAAAGTTTTACTATCATTGAAGAAGATTTAGGCGCTTTAAATTTAATAAAAAAGTAACTTAAGCCATGGAATAAAGGAGCGAAGATTCTTTCTTACCTATAGAAAGGGTCGATGTACAGTACAACCCATTGGAAAAATACCATAGGAAGCGTCCCAACATTGATCGCAAAATTTTTAAAACTGGATAATGCAGAAGCTTACACCGGCCACTGTTTGCGTCGCACATCGTCAACTTTACTTGTTGAGGCAGGTGCTTCGTTTGAAACGCTAAAACAACATGGAAAATGGAAAAGCTCTTCAGTAGCTGAAGGATATATAAAGAAAGTATTTCATCCAAAACAAAGTAGTCAAAATGATTGCCAATTCAGTTAATTCCGAGGTTAATTCCGTATCCACTATTGAAAATTCTTTAATGGACTGTTCTTCTATACAAAATAGCGTTAGTGCTACCACCGCTGCTACCATCAAAAAAAACACCGACCATTCTATAGTGGGATCAGCTACATTTTCCGGGACATTTCAAAATTGTAATTTTTATTTTGGAAATAAAGTTTAATTTTAGTATTGTTTAAAGAAAAAATATTTTTTGTATAAACTTGATCTTTATTGTGAGAGAAATAAAATTGGATAAGCAATAAAATTTCCATATTAGCGCATTAGGGCATTATAAGTGGGCATTATCATAATGCCCGCTTATAATGCCCTAGGTGTGATAGCAGGTATTATTGCTATCATAACATATTCCGTTTCTAAGGTATTATAGATCAATAATAGATAGGTAAAACATAAAATATTTTTTCTATAAACATTTACAAACGTAAAAAGTGATGGAAGGGTTTTATAAAAATAACCCTAGAATTGGAGTGAAATAACTCTTAGCTATTTGTTTATTATACTACCAAAAACGTCAATTTTTTTACGTTCTTTATCAACTAAACGAAGCATTTCCAAAACAACTAAGTTTCATTAAATTGACCTATCTTGACGACAGAGGGATATCATAAAATTTGACACGTATTTTCTGGACCTCTTGTATAAATAAACGTATTTTATTTGGCTTTGAGGGCAACTGTTACCTTTATGGATATTTTAGGCTATAAAAAATTAAGATATCGGACTTTTTATTTATCCTGTTTATATATATATATATATATATATATATATATATATATATATATATATATATATATATATATATATATATATATATATATATATATATATATATATATATTATATATATATATATATATATATATATATATATATATATATATATATATAATTTATTTTATTTATATATTAAAAATAGCACCTGTTCTTGTTATTATTTTATTTATTTTTTGTTTTTTTTTTTATTTTCATAAATAACTAAATCCCTTTGTGCTAGATTTTTGCAGATAAAATTCTAAAATCACTGGATTAAATTAGGCTGACTTATCTAGTGTAATTATCGAAGTGCAATTATCGCAATGCAGTATTGCTTTTTGTTAGTGCAATTGCATAATCAAGTGATAATTGCAGACCTTCTGTAGGAATTTTTACATAGGAATAAAGAAATTAAACAGGAATACAAAAAATATGAAAGTAAATAGGTCAATCGAATTTACAACCAGACGTCTACGTCTAGAATTTAAAAGAAAAGCAAATTAAACTAGATTCGCTTCAAAATATGTATTACAATGGCTGAAATCACCTAACAAGTGTGTCAAGTCGTCGTGTCCAAGAAAAATTCGACAACAAGAAAATGGAATATCTCGACACCATCAGCAACACAAATTACTAGAGTATGAAAACGTTTCTGTTTCGTGTCTGCCTTTTTTAAGGCAGAGGTTAGAAGAAAGTAATCAATCTTATAAAAGATTATTGCTTTTGATTTTACAATCCTTAATGTTCTCCTTTTGTCTTGTACTAGAATCCGTTTGGTATCACAGAAAAAATATAATGGTGTCAACAATATGGAACAGTAGGTAAGCCAAGGAGTGAGTCTAATCGGGGTTATTCAAATTAAGTATCCACCATTGGTAACTTTGGTATTAGTTAAAATATAAAATTATTTTAATTAGTAAACTATTAGTATTTTTTACTCTATTTAAGATTAAAGATTGCAAAAAATAGGATTTTTAAGTCTAATAGTAAAACCCCTTGGATGAAAATACGATAAAAAAAAGTTCCTTTAAACTTATTATGTCCTAAACTTCCTAACTTTTTAACTACAGAGCGGAAAATAATATTATTTTATTTTATAAATGTCAAATAAAGGCATGAAATTTGGGATAGATGTTTATGACTTGGTTAGTTTTGGTAAGTTCTGGTTAATTCCAGGGCATTCTTGCAACAATATTATATAATTATCCGCTACTTTGGGAAAGGGTTAAAAACTGCAACCCTTCATGGTTTTTTTCATTGCATTGTTTTATATCGCTTATTTGTATGCCTGACTTCGTTATTATATACATGTATTTAACCTTTTTAACTAGTGATGAGCGAGACCGGTCTTGGTCTTGCGTTCTTGTCTTGGTCTTGCTGCACCTTTTCGCTTGCAAGACCAAGACCAAGACCAAGACCGAGGAGTGCAAGACTACGCAAGACCAAGACCGACCTGCAAGACTCTTGCACTTCTGCGACTTTTTAATATTATAATATTTAGTTTTTATATTTAATATACAGAGGTATTTTATACAGAAATGACAAAAAATGTGTTAGGGAAATTCCAAAAGGCAAATTTTAAAAACTAAAGGTTTTTAATTAAATAATAATTACATTGATTACTTGGTTTCATAGTTTTCTAACAATGTGAGTAAATTCAATAAAAGTTTTATAAATAATTAAGATTGTGACTAATGGTCCGATACAGCTCGATATCTCCGAAATGGTTCTCGACAGAAAAATAGGGGTACAAAAGTTTTAAAAGCTGAAAATACTTTCATTTTCCTAATGTTTTTTAATTAGTTATCTAGTGAGCTACTTACAGAATCAACAATTTCCACAATAGAGAAAAAAATTTTTTTTGTTCCACATTTTAAAAGTGGCACCATTAGATTGCTTCTTAAACTAAAATAAAATGTAAAGAGATAATTAATAAAAAAAAATTATTTTCATGTCTATAGGGAAAAGTTTTTATATAAATGAATTTTAAATATGACCTCAGGTTTAGACGAAAACTGATATTTAAAAACCATATACGTTGATATTGTTCCTTTATGACAGTTCAATAATTTCCAGGATAAAATAAAGAGTAGTGATTTTTTAAATGGATTTTTCCCCATTTTTTTTTATTTTAGGATCAATACAAGGGAGTTTTCTTGAGTGTCAGTAGATTTTTCGGAAAATTTTGAAAAAGAAAATAGTTTCACATTTTACGCTCTTTTTTCTATAATTTTTGTATGTTCAGTTTTTCACCATCATGAACAGTTTCGGAGATATCAAGCTTTGACACACTATTGAGCCATCATGCAGATTGTTTATAAGTATGTTGCCAACT
>JAHBCN010022979.1:0-12915 GCA_019359885.1 Listronotus oregonensis | reverse complement strand
AAAATGTTTTTTAAAAAAAATTAAATTAAAAAAAACAAAATTTTTAGGTTAAGCAAAAGGCCAGATTTTGCGACGTTGTCAAAAAAAAAAAGGATTTAAATTTGTTTAAAAAAGCATAATGGACTAAATATTTATAAAAAATTACAAAAAAAATAATTTTTAAAAAAGTAATTATCAAAGTGGGGTCCCCCCTTTTTTGACTAAAAAAATAAAATTTAGATATTTTTTTTATTAACCATTAATCAGAACTGGAAGTTGTTTTTTTTTTGGTTCTGGTTATTTTTTCAAAAAAAACTTCTTTTTGGTAAATAAAAAAAACTTTAATTTTAAAAATTATTGAAAACATCTGGCAAAAAGCTTGTTCGGGGGAAAAACGTCAACAAATTATCGCCCCCCCCCATTTTCAATGTATTCTTTCTCACTTTTTTTTGGGCCGTTTTTTTGTATATTTTATACAGCAAACAAAGAAATTATTTTTATTTTGTGTATTATGGTTAACAAAAATAAAAAAAAAAATATATATTAAAATATTGCTTTTAAAAAAATTATTTTCAAACCTGTGGATCTGGTATAATTACTTGTCCCAAAAAAATATTGTTTTAAAACAAATTTTTAAGGGCCAAAATAACTTTTGCATATCTCCTTTTTCACTTTAATAAAAATGTGTATATAACTTTTTATGAGTTTAAAAAAATAAATTTTTGTTTATTATTTTTTTTGAACCCTTTTAGTTTTGAGATATTTGCGTCTTTTTTTTAAATTTTGGTTAATATCTCAAAAATTCTACAAAAAAAAAAAACTGACGTAGTTTTATTAGGCCATAATTTTTTTATTATACCGGTGTTTCTCGGGGTTCCCCCTATAACTTTTTTTTTTAGGATGAAAAAATGAAATTTGGCGTGTCGATATATGACCTAAATATGCATTCAATGCGCGTTCAATTGTTTCTGACATTTCCCCGGGTTTTCCCAAAATGCCCAAATTTTGAATTTTTTTAAAAGAACACCTTTATTTTTTTACCTATTCGATAGAAAGTGACATCCTAAATACAATGACACCCCATTTTTAACTTTTGAATTTTCGTTTAAAAATATTTAATTTTTAAAAAATTCAATCTGCCATGACGTCGTTATAACAACCGATTTTGAGTCAAGAAGGCGTGAAAAAATAGTTTTAATTATCTGACGTATTTTATGTCTTTTCCAGAAAGGTAAAGAGATTGCAAAATTTTATTTCTAGACCTAACTGGCATATATAAAAGTTTAATTTCTATTGAAAAAATTTAATACCCCACACTTGATATTTTAAGTTAAATCAACACTTAAAAAGCAAAAAAATAGGCATAGTAGTTGTTGCTTATAAAATTATTAAAACATCCGGGCTGTAGCACTCGATTAAAGGAGTTATATGCATTTCGGCAATTTTATCAGGTAGGCCTGGAAATAAATAAATAAGTAATAAGGTAATTAATAAGGTATTTTGATTTAAATACCTATAAATATAATAATTAATAAAATTAATATAATAATTATTATTCTTATAAGCAACAACTGCTTTGCCTATTTTTTTGCTTTATTAGTGTTGATTTAACTTAAAATATTAAGTGTGGGGTATCAAATTATTCAGAAAGAAATGCTCTTTTCAAATATGCCAACGAGCCACCATCGTTCCAATTGAAAAAATTGACTTAGGTCTAGAAATAAAATGTTGCAATCTTTTTACCTTTCTGGAAAAGACATAAAATACGTCAGATAATTAAAACTATTTTTTCACGCCTTCTTGACTCAAAATTGGTTGTTTTAACGACGTCGTGGCACTCTAGATTGAATTTTAAAAAATTAAATATTTTTAAACGAAAATGTCAAAAGTTAACATATGGGGTGTCATTGTATTTAGGATGTTATTTTCTATCGAATAGGTGAAAAAAATACAGAGTGTTCTATTTAAAATTCAAAAGTTGAGGTCATTTCCGGTCAAACCGGAAATCATAAGAAACAATTGAATACGTCATTCAATGCATTTTTAGGTCATATATTAACAAGCCAAATTTCAATTTTCCATCTTAAAAAATAAAAAAATTATAGGGGGGAACCACCTTTGAGAAACACCCGGTATATCTTCTTTTCCTAAAATCAATGGTTTTTTAGTTATATTTAAAAAACCGATTTTTGACGATTTTTTTAAGGTTAAAAAATGCTATTTGAACCCGCTGAGCTGAGGCAGCAGTGCGGCTGTGAATTGACTATTGTTCATAGTAAAATAAAAAAAAGTTTTCATGCGTATCTCTTATTGGCTTGGTTTTTTGCGGTGCCCTCCCGACTATCAGTATTATTAGTAAATAAATGAGGGCAAATGGTCTATTATTACCCACTGTTAGTCATGAAATAGCTGATTTACATATGGCGAAATTATTTTTGTTGATTATTATTAATATTGTTAAAACCAGCTTCGTGGAAAAGTCCGCTGACCTCATTCAATATAAATAATTTCATAAGTGAGTAAAACAGTCCAACTAAAGATGTTCTTGGCCAGTGTACAATTTTCTTTGTTGATACGCGTTTACCTCCGGAAGTTAATAGGCTTGTTCCAACCCCGCAAAATACTGTTTATTGTACAGGGTCTTTGATTATATTTACGTGGCTTCTAGGGCCTTTATTTTTGAAGACAGAAAAAAATGTTTTATATAAAAATTGTAGGATTTTTCCATATTATCTTTTGAAATTATCAGTAAAAAAATATCGCAATAAAAAAATGGAAAAATATAGGCAACTTCAACTTTTTTAATGAAACACCCTGTATATTATGCGCTACAACGAAAGATCTTATTTCTGATTTCAAATATTTATACATTAATGATATTTGGATGAACCATTTTTGAAATATTTCAGGTTAAATTATTAATAAATTACAAAAAAAGTTTCATATTAGTATCAAGAAAGCCATGGAAAAATAGAATTGTTATGTTGCTGAATTTGGTGAGGGGTTTTTCTGGACCCATAATGTGTATTTTGTGATTAAACATTCCTGCTAAAGTGAAGGAAGACTTGTCGGTGAATAGAATTTTATTTAAAAACTTTGGATCCCGCCATAATCCTAGCTATTTCCAATGATACTTAGGTCGGTCCTGCATGTTTTGTTCAGGAAGTTTCGGAACGGACATAAATATATAAAGATAAAATTTGTAAAATTTTAAGGGTTTAAAAAAATTTTATAATTTGTTTTTTTAAGTTCAGATGCCGCATCCGAGATTGATATTTCAGGATTTTCTAAAATTATTAAAAGTAGTTAGTGGAAGTCCCAAAAGAAAAAATATAATAATTTTTCTGAAAAAAAGAGGATATCCAAAACCTTGTTTTTATGTCGTGCTGCAGTCCTTTTCTTCATTTTAAAGCTTTTTTGTTCAATAAACTTTCATATTATGTATTTAATAGTATCTATAGATGGTACCCCTTGTTAAGGATATAATAACTAATATTCCTTTGCACTGTCGTCACATTATTATTGTTACCATAAAAAAGACGCATAATAGAGATTTTTGCTCTTCTGAATAGCCCATCGACAAAAAAACAATACAAACTACTTTTAATAGTTAAAATGATAAATTTCAACTTTTTTCAATATCAATACGTCAAATTTATTAAGACAATTTTATTGTTTTCATACTTTCTTGATATTAATATGATTTTTTTTTTCAGTTTATTTATATTTTGAATTAAATATCTCAAAAATGGTTCATCCCAAAAATCATCAATATATTTGAAATCAGAAAAAAAAAATCTTTTATTGTAGCGCATAATATACAGGGTGTTCCCTTTAAAAAAGTTGAAGTTCCTATATTTTTTCCCTTTTTTTTTGCGATATTTTTACTAATAATTTAAAAATAATATGGAAAAAAAAAATTACAACTTTTTTATAAATCATTTTTTCTGTCTTTAAAAATAAAGGCTCAAAACCACGTAAATATAATCAAAGACCCTGTACGGTCACCAAGCCCGGACAAATAAACCCATTCCAACCGATGCGTCACGGTGTATAACACAATTCTTTTGTTCCAACCAAACTTGTGATCGTTCTAAATTTTTTCCCCAATGGTCATTCGATGAAAAACAAAACCCTTTTTGCCCTTCCAACTTCGTCTTTTTGAAATTACATAAAATCCCCCAAGTCGACAGTTGCGTTTGATCATTCTAACTACTTTTCCCAAAACCCCGTTTTCAGCGATACAAAAACCGTTTTTTGGGGGAAAAACCTAATAAAAAAAAAAATCATCACTTATAAAAAAAAAAAGGCCCCCCCAAAACGAAGATTGAACAGAGATATTTTTTTTTAAAATTTTTTTTAAATTAAATAGCCATCTTTTCTTTTCTTTTTTTAAATCCCCTCGAAAAAAAAAATTTAAATTTAAAAAAGAAAAAAGACATAAAATTACCTTTTTTGGGGGAACCCCTTTATTATTTTTTTTAAAAGTACCATTTTTTTCAAAAAAAATTTTGTTTAAAATTTTTATCCCAAAAAATTTAAAATTAAATTCAAAAAAAATTAGAAAATGAAAAAAAAAAACCCAAAACCAAAAAAAAAAATAATTTGTCAAAATCAGCGTGTAGGCCTTGTTGACTTTTTTTTTTTTAAATTTTAAATTGAAATTTTTATTTTTAAATTTAATTAATTTTGCTGTTACAAAAAAAATATACAAAATTTTTTTTATTAGAACGTTTTAAAAAAAAAAGAAACGCTTTCAAAAAAAAACAAATAAAAAAAGGTCCCCCATAAAAAAAAATACTAATTTTATTTCTTTTATTTTGATTTTAAATAATTTTCTTATGTATTCTACAGGAAAAAAACATAGGATGGTTTTTTCACATTTTTTTTTTTTAAAACGATGAAGGTACAAATATGGCCAGTTCTCGTTAAAAAGACCCTATACAAGTGTCAGAGTAAAAAAAAAATTATGCATGCTTTTTTTAAAATTTAAAAATTTTGAAAACAAAGACCTTTATTTCAGTAGTTTTTCTCATGAATGAAATGAATGTACCTAAATACGGAGGAAAGTTAAAAAAAAAAAAAATGTCATCACTTTGACTAAACGTTGATATTTTTCTTTGTTACACATTTAAAACAAAAACGTTCTTTGTAATATCTTTATCATAGGAAATTAAAACTCTTTCTATTGTTGATAAATCTTGAAAGAGAAATTCCTAACATTTCGAAAAGTAGACCCATCATCTATCTTATGATAACAGTGATAACAATTTCCGGTGTAATAGGTCATTTCAAATTGGTCTTCGGTATAATTTGCTTGTATGGACTAGGTTGTCTTTATTTGTCATGAAGTAGTTTTACACAAAATAAAACCTTATTATTTTTTAATTACAAGGCGAAAGTTATTTTGATTTTTAAATGTTATAAAATTCTTTGTAAAAAGTGATTAACACTGACAGAAAATGTATGCGAAGTTTATTAAAGGATTAACGAAGATTCTTTTCCTTCTTCCTTACTATTGAGAAATGAGCTCGCTGCTAAGCTAAACGATCATTTGGCCACACCAGCATCAAAGAGATGATCCAATAAAATTATTTAGGAAATACATGATTTAGACAACCGGCGGGTTAAAGGTGTGGTTCCTTCCACGCGGCCGTCCGCTGACTAACGCAATGCGACTAACGCGTAAAACGCCGTTTAATCAGGTGGTTTCTTAGCACCGCGGCTCAAACTCGCGATAGCAAAATTATTAGCGTAAAGGGAATAATCTTTGGTAAGAGTCGTGATGGATTATCTAACTTAATATATTTATTGTTAGAAGAAAAAGAGGATGACGAAATACTATTACAATTAGCCAACCTGAAACATAGCAATGCCCTATATACAGTAAAGCGCAGACCACTGCGAACATAGGACGATCCTAGACGATTTTGGATGTACCTAAAAACGCCGCACGCATTGCTTATCGTCAATAATTTTCCAGCGAACAATTCAATACGTTTATTTCTGAAATAGTTCTATTGTATCGAGCGCTCGACAGCAATAGTTGTACTGTGTCGATTATTTGCGACCAAAAAGTTTTTTTTTAATAATAGTTATTAATAATGGATGTTTACGAACTGGAAGACAAAATTCAAATCTGTGATTCAAATTATTGAATGGAATCACCGTGGAAATCCTGTTAGGGGAATTGGGGAATTATTTAATAATTTATTTCTAACCAGGCCGACTCCCACGATTTCCACTATTTACCGGAATCATTAAAAACTTTCTGACATTTGGTTATTTAACTCAAGAAAACATAAACATGATAGTGCCTCAAAAAAAATACAACAAAAAGGAAATGAAAGAAATTATGGTAGTGGCAAGTGTTATTAAAAATCATACAGTTTCCATTAATACAATTGCAGGACAGGTTTTTGAGCAGAAGATCGAAGTGGAAAGAGTGTAGAAAAAAATTGATACCGATCCTACAAGTAAAAAAAAACAATGAAATTTTCCTGATGATCATTTAAGACGAAGGCAATTTTTTGAAACTGTACTGTAGATGGAAAAAATGGCTAAAACAGAAATTTACTAAAGCAATGTTTTACTAGTTAAATCAATATTTTAACTAGCAGTCTCCATAACGTTTTCTCTGGGATGTAAATCTTATTGATTTCGGGGAGGCGGAAGCTTCTGCCAATAATCCCAAAGAACACGTTACAATTGGGAATTAATTTAGGATATATTATTTACCATCCCAACTTTAATAATATAAACATTTTTTCTAATGCAATCTTCTAGTTCATGTTTGAAGATAGGAAGGTAGACATTTGATCATCCTTTTGTGCTTGAAAGAGTTTTCTTTTTATTCTATGAAGATACGTTAAATTGTATTTTCTTAAAAATATCTTCTTTGCCATAATTGTTGTTTGGCAGATATTTTATTTTATTAGGAAACTTTGTTTGGTTTTAAAAAGTAACAAACGCGAAGGTCATTAACGAACTACCATTTAAAGTTATGATGATGAAGAAATCGAATTAAGTAAAGTTTGACATGGCGACTCACTTCACTGTAACTTTTTAATCTGTATCTGCTGAAAATAAAACATGTCAACATAATAAGCCCTGGACAGAATCGAACATTTGTTATTGCCTTACTCCCACCAGTCTAACCACAAAAATGTGACGAGAAGAGCCGAGAGACGGAAATTAGGTTCTGGCCCCCAGCTAATTAACCGGTATTGCGTTGGACATCAGATTATCCGGAGGGCCTCTATATTCCACTGTTTACAGACGCATATGCTGCTAATATTAAAATGCTTTATTCAAAGAGTACAGTGAGGTTTGATTTTTTTGCTACTAAATAAATCGTCAACAACGGTTCAAAGGTAAAGAGATTAAAAAATAACTTTGAACTGAATCAAAACAGTTTGGTTTATTAACATTAAACAAAGAACAATCATAAAGTCTGACCACTAACTACATACGAATATCCAACCTTGATAAGAACTGGGCCAGACTGTGTTAAAAGATTGATATTTGGGTCCAATTGGGTCTTATGTTGAGATCGGACGCCGAAAAGAAAGCTTGGGATTCAGTTAATAAAATGAAGTAGAGATGCGCAATTGATGCTAATCAAAGCTTCGCCTCCTCAAACACTAAAGAATACTGGACCCAAACTTTGAAAAAACTTGATTCTTTAGCGTTTCTTTTATTTTTATGACTTCTTTGTTCGATTTTAACAAAATAACTTTTACCACCACTTCTTTTTTCCTTTCTTTGTTCTTCTGGTGGTGTTAGTAATATGATTTACATACCAACATTTTCATTCTTGTATGACATAAACTATTACTTTAAATACGGCCCTGGTTTTTTTATTATGTATTTAAGGAGCTATAAACCCCCCCCAAAAAACCAATAATGTTTTGCACTTATTCAAAAATTTATATTTGGCAATTTTCATAAGAAATCGTATGGTAGAGTCAGACAATATATTTTTGGCAGGTTTTTGGGGGAAAACATTAAACGGGTTTTTTGAATAAGTGCGAAACATCATTGGATTTGGGATCTGAAAAGCTCTTAAAATACGAAAAAAAAAAAACCCAGTACCTCATTTAAAAAAAAAAAGTTTTAATTTTAAAAAATTTTTAAAAAAACACCGGACATTCCACACAAAACAACACAAACAAAATATCAGAACACACGACTGCGGCTACACTGCTTCTTCAGCAGTCCAGTCGCATCAATCGCAGTCGTTGACAGCGGACGCATACGACGGCCGCCGGAAAAACCCCAGGCAATTTAAAAACATGAGAAGGAGTGCTTTACTGCTAACGTATTTTGCCGCATGGGGGGGCCCCGCGTGGAAGGAAACCCCCCTTTTTTTAGGTACGTGAAACCCCCGGGGAGACCAAAGGCTTTTTTAATGGTATGATGGGTTATATTTTACAAAAAATTACGTACACAAGATAGGTGCCACGATTCTTAAAGGATGTTTTAAAAAAACCCAAATTTGTAAAAAATTTTTTTGCATTTTTTAAAAAAAAATTCAATATGACTGATTTTATTCGATGATTTATAAGTATGGATAAAAATGTTTAAACAATAGTTTGGTGGAATGAAGCGAATGACTAGCCCCCGAAAAAAAGAGTAGGTTTCTTAAATGGGAAGTTATGGATCTTTTTTTTTTTATACGGGTATTTTTTTATAGATTACCTTGAGAGAGGCAATTGCTGGTGTAAAAGGGGCTTTTTGGGATTAACTAAAAAAATTTTTTTAAAAGGGGATTATGGTTTGAAACACGTTTGACCAAATGCGTTGATTTAAAAGTTTAATAATAAAAATTTTAAAAAAAATGTAATTCTGTGTCTTTATACGAACGAAAATATTTTAGAACACCATGGGAGGTCAAAAGGGATATACGGGGTTTTTAAATTTAAAAAAGTTGCAAGAAAAAAAAAAAATTGAACGGTTGGGGGGGGCCGCTATCCTTCAGCCAGCCCTTTTACTTTTATGTTTGGGGTTTTTTTAAGGACAACTATACAAATTTTCAAAGTAACTTAAAAATTTTTTCACCAGATCTTGGGCTATAATACCACCAAGTTCTGGTTGAGCTTCTGGGCGCCATTTTTTTCAAAATTTATGATATTTTGGGGAGTGTAACTTTTGTTTGGGCCCAAAAAATTTTTATGAAAAAAATTTTTTAATGGTGTTAGTTTGCAAAGAATAAATTTACCCCGATTTAGGGGAAAAAAAAACGGTTTTTTGGAAAAATAAAAAATTCCCGAAAAAACAGCAAAAAAAATTATTAATAAAAAAAAACAAGCAAAAAAATTTGAATGGTTTTTTTTTCCCGGGGGAAAAAAAGGCCGGGGAAAAAGTTTTTAGTGGATCGATGTTAAAAAAAAAAAAAAAAAAAAAAAAGGGGAAAATTTTTAATTCTTAAGTAAAATATTTTGATTTTTTTAAGAAGCTCTGTTTGATTTTACTAAAAAGGAGTTGCAGACTTTTAAAAAATTTTTGGGCATGCGTGGGCCCCTTTTTGCATTAAAGAGTGTTTTTAAAAATTTGTTGTTGTGATTATTTGGTACGTGGTATGGCGAAATTTTAAAAAAAAGGCACATTTTTAACTTCAGCGAGATAGATTCTTTAACCATTTAGTAAATTTTTTTTACATTCAAGTCAGGATCGGCTGTTTCCTGTTGTCCGAAAATCGGGGCCTTTACGTCGATCGGTCGATCGGTGTGTCAATAAATCCCCAGCAATATATCCTGCATTTTCACACAGTAGGTATAATGGGGTGTGACTATTGAACCCCCCTCAAAACCAACGTGGTAAGAGGTGAAGGTTTTTAAGTAAAAGAGAAGCTACGTGGGATGACTATCTGTCTACAGCACCCAGGAACATTGTGATGATGCTTTTGGGGCCCTGCGGGGCCCTTTTTTTTTGGCCTGGCCCGGGGACTTTCTTGGGGAAAAAAATGCTTAAAATTTAAAAAACCCCCATATGACTTCATTTTGGAAATATGTTTTAATTTAAAAAAATTTTTTCTTTAAAATTTAGATTAATAATATGTTTAAGATTGTAGGGATGGAAGCAATTTTTATTTGCTATTTTTCTTACTCATTACCAGACCCGTAAGTTGAATTTTGCTTTTTAAGAATTTAAAATTTTATTTTTATTTTCGTTTTTAATTTTTTAATTTTTATTCTATAGCTACTTCCTACATTGTAGTTCGTATGATGCATGATAAAGACTGCGTGATAGGAAAAAAAAAATTAAAGCACAGCAGGACTTTAGGTGCGTTTTTTTTTAAAAAAAGAATTTTTTTTTAAAAAAACCAAAAAAAACATTTTTGGGGGTTTTGGTTTTTTTTGTAAACATTTAATTTTAATTTTTTAAAAAATTTATGAAGAGCTCCCTCCATTGACTGATGAACGAACTGTCTTAACCTTGTTAAAGACAGACTTGCTTGTATTTCGTTTTAATGCCTTTCGTTAATTTAAAATTGTCTTGGTTGGTATAGTTCATAATTGTCTTGGTTGGTATAGAACATAATAATAAATATGATAATAAAAATTAGCCAGAATAAAATTAAAAAAAAAAAAATTAACATCGATTTTTGT
Source organism: Listronotus oregonensis (assembly GCA_019359885.1). Taxonomy (NCBI): domain Eukaryota; kingdom Metazoa; phylum Arthropoda; class Insecta; order Coleoptera; family Curculionidae; genus Listronotus; species Listronotus oregonensis. The sequence goes on along the minus strand of JAHBCN010022979.1, from coordinate 2,326 downwards.
TTTTTTTTTTTTAATTTTTGAATTTTTTTTAAACCCCGCCTTTTGGTATCCCCTTTGGGAGGGGGAATATAAGATCACTTAAGCCCGTTAAATCCAAAAAAAAAAAATGATAGCCTCGTTGTCAAAAAATCGTTTACGTTTTAAAGGGGATGACATAGCTTTAACTTTCTTTAAATACCGTTTTTTTTTTTAGGTACGTTAACACCCCCAAAGCGCTAAGCAGCTGGTGTTTTTTTTGAGTTTTTTTGGACATAAGAGCGTCTGAAGATTTTTTAAATTTTTGGGAGAAAGTTTTTTAACTGTAATTTAATCATAAAGTTAATTAAATTATTACCATTTAACTAAAGAAAAGGGAAATTTTAAAATATAATTGGTAGAACTGAGAGTAATTACCCGCGTCGGAGATGCGTTATGCTAGACAAGATTCTTTATGAAGTGAACGGTGAACTAAAAAAAGGGTTCCCAATTGAAATACATTTTTATTTATTTTGCTTTAAACGTATTTGGAAGGAAAAAAGGGTTTAAAATTTAAAAAAAAAGAACAGCACAAAAGGGTTTTGCCTAAAACGTCTGTCTAAGTCTTAAACGAAACTTTTTTTTAAAAGGGGGTTCTTTCGTCGGTGTGTCTTAGTAAAGAAAAAATGTAGCTCAAAAAAAAGCGGAAAAACACGGTTCCGTTTTTTTCTTTTAGATTTTAGAGCTAAGATATTAGTTAAAAAAATAAAAAGGATGGATGGATAATAAAGGAAAAAAAGTTCCCCTTTTTTTTTACTTTTATAGTTGCTAAATTTTTTTTTTTCCTTATGAGACTAAATAAAAGGGGCAACTCTTATAACATCACCATGCGTCCAGCCCCCTTTTTTTTTGTCTTTAGGGCAGCACAGAACGGCTTGTACAAGGAGGGTTTAAAAAGTATCCCAAAATTTTTTTCTTAAAACCAAAAAAAAAAAATAGCCCCAATTTCGTCTTAACATTCTTGCAATGGGATGGGCATAATGGCATGGTCTATTAATTGCTTTCATTTAGTAAAAGGGGGAAAATGTTGAGCAGAAGGGTTTTTTCTGATGGGAACTTATAAGACTTCAAGCACAATACGGGTAATCTCCTTATCAAAAAACCCCCAAAAAATTTTAAATTTGGGGTAAAAAAAATTAAGGAAAGCCGTACAACGATCAAAAAATTTTAAGCACGGGACGTCTGAATACTTTGACGAAAAAAAAAAAAAATTGACCCCCCTAAACGATCTTATTTTTTTGTATGTAACTGAAATGTCAGAAACCAAAATAGTGTTGACAACTAAAAAATCATTGGGTTTTTCCCCCCCTGCATTACCCAAACGTTTGCTTAAGATAGGTATAAGGAAAATCGATTTTTTTTTTAAAATGCGTTTGAAAATGTAAACTTTTTGGGGGGTTTTTTTCGAATATCTTTTCAACAAGTAAAGATATCGATTTGCCAGTTTTTTTTCCCGAATGACATTTTTACATATTAAAAAAAAGTTCTTTTTTTTAACCCAACTATGAGCTAAGAAAAAACAGGGTGTTTATTAAAAAAAGCGACAAAAATTTAAAGGGGCTATTCCGGGCTATTCTAAGGATATTTTGTCCTTTTTGATTTTTTATTGGGCGCTTTGTTTCGAAGACACGGGGGAAAAAAAATTTTAACCATCCAATATTGGTAATTTTAAAATTATTAACATAGCCGAAATAAAAATATAGGTAGAGATCGAACGTTTTTAAAAAAAACACCGATACGTCACCCCATATGGCAAACTGATATCAAACCGGCGTATCGGTGTTGTTCTTTTAAAAACGTTTTTTTCTCTACTACACCCCTACCAAATAATAAAAAAATTTTTAAAAATTCCGTTGGTATTTTTTAAAAACATTTCGGGGGACTACAAACGGTTGCAGACATTTAATTTGAATATGCGTCTCGTAAGTATTTTTTTTTTATGTTCAAATAGGTTGACACTGGGGGGACCCCTTTTTTTTTTTGACGTGTATTTTTAAGTTATTTTTAACAGTTCTTGTAGAAATTTTTATTATTCTTGTTATAAGATTTTCCCCTTTTTTTTTGTCTCATAAGATAACACAAAAAAATTAGCAACTATAAAAGTGGGGGAAAAAAAAAAAAGCTTTCCTGTTATTGATCCATATATATATATAAAATATATATATATATATATAAAATTTTATATATATAAAATATATATTTTTTATATATATTTTTATATATAATATTTTTATTTTAAATATATATATATATATATATAATATATATATATATATATATATTTTAAAATATATATATATATATATATAAA
>JAHBCN010022978.1:0-12961 GCA_019359885.1 Listronotus oregonensis | reverse complement strand
TTGGTTTTTAACTAAGAAGCGAGATAAAGGTTGGAAGTGTTAAATGGGACTTTTGAAACAATACAATATTGCTACAGCAAATTTTTTTAGCTTTCCAAATCTGGGAGATTTGGATCACGGGAAGAATCTCGAAATGCGAGAAAACCGCAAGCGGTACACGGTTTGGGCTAAAATCTCGCATACTAGCCAAAAGGAAAACTAAAAAAAAATAAGGGGAAATTTTTTAGGGCTTTACAAGTATTTTCAATGTGTTTCTCAGATCGAAAACTATAAGAATCCCGGTTTTCAGGAAAATTCCTCATAAATTGAAAAATTGTTAACATTTAGTTTCAGCGGATTTTAAATTTAACTTGGAAAATTTCAATTTCCGTTAATCCCTCCGAAAACTTGTATCTGGTAGCATTTGACCTAAAAGTCATAAGAAAAACATCCGTTGGGTCGAAAAAATGTTTGTTTCATAAATGTTGTTTATGGGCTGTGTTGTTTTGTTGTATAATTTAGTCCGTTACTTAGAATTTACTTTCTTCTTGAGGCTAATTTTATTCTTCAAAATATCATCATTTGTCAGGTAAATATTGGTTTTTGATAGGATAGGTCTCCCTATTATGCTTGAAGTCATTACAAAATTTTACCTGATTTAGCAGCCTCATTTAGAGGAGATTTAACTATTATAAATTCCGCAAAGGAAACATAAGCCTCCTACTCTATTATTTTAACAATAACTAAATAAAATAAAGATTAAGTTATTTATTTAATTTTAGAATATTGTTATTTGGTATTTATAACATTATATATTTAAATAATTAAAAAAAAAAAAAAAACTAAATAAAAACAGTTGAAGTAACTATGACGCTAATCAGAAGGTGTAGCCTTTTGAGATTCCCAGTGCAAGAGTGCTAAGACGGAATTGCAACCAGGGTCATATTTTAACCCCCCTTGTACGTTTAAAATTAGACAATACTTTGGTAGCTAAAAAAACCATGGAAATACCCAAAAATATGGTATACTAGTAAAATTTTAATGCACTTATAAAATCATCTTATGGTATGTCTTATTCCTATATTTTTTTATTTCTTCAGCACATATTTGTATTCATATCAACCTGCCCACAAGCTGGGTGCATGCCACAGCCCACGAATATTCATGAATTAAATATTGTGACTCATCGTCATTAATTACTATCGGTGTAAGTCTTAGAATATAGGTATATGACAACAATTTTGAATGTGTTAAAATAATTTTAGTGCTTTAGATAATTTATATCTTACGTATGCTAATTAATGTAGGCAGTTCACTCGATTTTTTAAACTTTAGGAAGTTTGAAATGGCTGAATGCTCAAGAAATTAAAATTTGTTAGCAAATTTAATGATGAAATTATATTTTTACAAAGTAAAATTTCTAAAACTTTAAAATATCCACGATTCAAGGAGCCATATTAATAATAATCAACCCTTTTTATTTATCTTAAAGTACCATTAGACTTCCTCTGTGCCCATATATCAAAACTCAAATAACTTAGTATTGAGAAAATGGCCAACAAAAAAATCTGAGATATTTCAAGTATTTTAAGTAGTAATCAAATATAACCAAATCAACAATGATTAACATATCATACTTTTCGACTTATTTTAATTTTAATCTAAAAAATCTTTCTTGGGTTAGGTTACTTCCTGAAAATAAATTTAATATAAATGTCATCGAAATTTTAATAAGTTTTTTGGATTTTAAAAGGGTTTTAATGTTTTCTTTTAAGGTAATCTGTAAGTTTATATAGGTGTAAAATGAAAAGCTATCGCATCTTTGTAGTAAAGGTCAATTGATTTTGGGCACTCTGTTAGTTGTAGTTAGCGTGTGGTGGCCAGTAGTCCAAAGCCTATTTTGTAATATTATCTTTAATGCCGGATATACACGCTATGACCTACCGGAGAGATCGATCTGTGCAAGTGTAGTCAACCGCATGTGTAGCGTGTATGGGACGATCCGGTATGCTGGAGAGGTATTAAGTTCACCATACGGTTACACTAAAAAGAATTGATTCTCGATCTTGCTCTGGGTGCCTGCACATGTTTAAACTGCACAGGTCTCTCTTAATACACACTCCGATCGACCTGTGCAGGCAGACCTGCACAGATCGGAAGTAGTGGGAGTGACCAGCATAAAAAATAATTTTGAATTTTGCACCGGTCGCTTGCGCAGGTTAAAAAATTGCACAGATCTGTTCAAGTGGACCTCTTCGGTAAACCGCAGTGTGTATGGCTGGCATTACGTAAACCAAACAGGTAAATACATCAAATAGGGTGATACCCAGCGCAGCATGTAGCCAGAGTGTATTTTAAGAGGGCTTTTCTCTATAAAGGGCGATTTTTGCCTTTCTTGCCTAATTTAAATTGTAAAGCCATTTTAAACATACCGACTCTTAAGTATCATAATTTTTTTAAATGTAAAAAATCCGAATTTATTAAAAAAAATAATAATAAAGTAAAATTATTTTAAGTTTGTGCTAACTTTTAACCTAATATCCCAGATAAAGCCAAAGTGTGGCCTTATCTGGGCTAATATAATAAGTATACAGTTTTACTCGAAAACCTGCTTCATGGTGGCCAGTAAATAAATATTTTTTACCAGCAAAAAGATCATTTTAAAAAAGAGTAAGTTAATTTACCAGTACAAGAAACTGATTGGAATCAAAAAATGTGAACACACTTTTAAGATTCGTATCAATTAGTCACACAGATGGTATTCTAATGATACGAAGAAACGTGTGATTGGTTTGATAGATGGTGTTGAATGAGACACACACCTAAGTGGCGCACCCTGCGCTTTGTTTTACAGTCAGTGTACTCTCTGAGAGTTTGACACTTGTTTTTGCGTACATATGCATGTAAGTCAAGGTTTGTAAGTCATGAACAGAAGGTGCGTATGAAGATTCTGAGAATGACATGAGTGTATATATAGTCCAAGCAGCTACTGTCGAAAAAGGGTAGTGAACCAGAATAAGTACAAAAATAGGCTTTATTACTTTTTGGATATTCGACAAGTAGTAAACCAACGGTCTGGTCATTTGTAACTTGTCCCATTGTAAAATTGATGTATAAGACATAAGTATAATGTTATACTATTCAAAGGAGTTTTGTTCAGTAGAATATAAAAATTTTAGTCTGGCATCCCTATTATTGACACAACTGTTTGCCAGATCACCCTCAAAATCTTTATTGCAATGATTTTCTATTTAAGATATAAAAAAAAATTAAAGATAAAAATGTTTAGTTTTTATTTCACTTTTAAATATAATTGGTTTGGAACAATTATACTTGGCCAATCTTTTTTGAACAAGTATTTTTTTAATGTTTTTGTAAATTTATGTATAAGACATAAGTACAATGTTTTACTCTTCGAAGGAGACAAGCGCAAGGAAGTTTGAAGGTTAATGGAAGCCCAATACCATGGCGTATTCAATCAAAAAGTGTCCGGCCCACTATGAAACTGTCATGAAAGGCCCCCTCGATCCAGCGCAGTAACAAAATTCCCCAAAATATCGTAATGTGATGCCTACCTACACACAGTTTGTAGGTAGGCAACACATTATCTTTTGACAGAGCCGGAGTCCCGTTTTCGTGTGCGACGGTGCGGTGTTTAGGAAACTATACCAGCGGTGTGCCGTTGTTTCATTAACCCTTCCAAGCGATTGTTTTGCCTTGTGTGATTTTATTTTGTTGTTGCAAACGTTGCAAAAGATTTTTGAATTGATAAAAACCTTTATGTTAAGTCATGTTCGATGTCGCGAAAAGAAGTTAATTAATCATTTTAACGTTACTTTTGAGGACAATCTTAACTGACACAAACACATTACATCCACAGTCCCAGCTACTTTAAAAAAGCTTGGATTTCTCTTTTGAGCCAGTAAGTATCTATCCGTCTAATCTGTATACTCTGTATGTATTCTAATCAGACCATCTTCAGAATATTGTTCTCATGTCTGGGCAATGGTATTTCCTACAACTCTTATCATTCTTGATTCCATTCAAATAAGATATGTTCGTCTTATTATTGTTTTACAGAAAGGCTTCCTTCTCTTTCCCACCGACGGACTGGAGGGGATATGTTATATTTTTATAGGTATTTTCACGACTTCTACTCCGAGGAGTTGTCAAGTATAATTCCTCTGACAGCTTCTGACAGAGCAACACGTAGTGCCACTTTTATGCATTCTTTTACAGTCAAATTTGAAAAAGACTGGAATCTGTTATCCACAGAAGTTTTCCCTTCTTCAAATATTTAGGTCTGGTGTAGATAAACTACCCTTTACCACACTTACGGCGGTTTGCACCACTGTGGTTTAAGCAGTTTTAAGCCCTTCTTAACCTAAGTTGCATTGAGACGGTGCCAAATATTATGACAATAGTCCCATTCAAAACGTCCCTTAGTTAAGAAAACAAAAAACCACAACGGTGCAATTGGCCATTAATGGTATATTAGTATTGAAGCCCTTGTTAAATTTGTTTATTTTACCTGCATGACTAAACACTGTTTTATTGTATTTTATACAAAAATATAAATTTATAAAATATTGTATTACCCTAAAACACAAACAACCAGTTTAAATTATGGTAAGTTTTTACTTTTCTTGACCCGATTTCGATGATTTTTTGCATACGGAGGCGCTAATTACAAATCTAAAGTAAGTGTTTTTCTTCAGCGTTTTATTTTTCAGATATCTATCCTTAAATTTGATAATTAGAACTCATTTACACTATTTTGCCCTTATTTTATCACAGAATTCGTGATAATTACATGAAACTATCATACAATGTTTGAAATTTATTTTGAAAAATCGTGTTGTTAATTATTTTATTAAGATTTTTGGTAAAAAATACGAAACTTCCAAAAATATCAACTATTTAAATAGAAGGCTGTGAGGTGGTGCCATCAGTTCTTTTCATGTTAAATCTGATGATATAAAATCCAATAATCCACAATAATTTTAAATATTCTATAATAGTTTCGTTTATTAACCAACAATGTTGTGCAAAAAATAAAAAAGTGAACGTATAGTTAGTCTGAATTTGACATTTGATGATGTCAACTTTATACATGGTAACAAAGAATTATGGAAGTCCGGACCTGACCTACGATTCATTGTGCAAACTCCGCGGGGCCGATTCCCCTATTCCCGCTGCCCTGCACGCCTGGACAATTTTGTTCTACAGCATTGGCCTTCTATACACCGTTAAACTTTCTTGGACAAGCGATGTTGTCGGACTAATTTTTACGCGTACATTTTACTAATGAAATTTCAAAGGTAGTATAATAATCCGACCATTTAAAAACATTCACAAATTGACTCTTCGCATAGTTCCGCATACGCGCAGATGCGAACGATGTCAAGAAATGCGCCCCAGTTTTGTTTTAGTAACAAGTGTGATATTATTTAAAAATAATATATTCTTACTTTTGTAAAGGTATATTTTTAATACAGTAAACAAGTGTTTTTTATAGATGATCTTATCAAAAGCATCAACATTCTTTAGACCCATGTACACCGATTTATAGAAAACAAATTGAGTGAATTTTGCACAGTAAAACGAGAAGTTTTATTTACATGGCGCTGCGAACATAAAGTTAGTTTTTTTTTAAAGTGAGACAATGAGTGAAACAATGTCTATATCGCCCTTAAGTTTAGATGGAAACGTTGCACAAAATTGGTTATTTTGGAAACAACGTTTTATAATCTACCAAAAAGCAGTTGGAAATTCAAGCAAAAAGAGGATGTACAGTGTGCTCAATTACTCTATTTTCTGGGAGAAAATGCTTTACGAATATACAACACATTTAAATTTGAGGACTCGGAACAAAATAAAATAGAAATTTGTTGCAAAAATTTGAGGATCACTTTATTCCGAAGAAAATATCGTGTATGAACGGCACAAATTTTTTACAAGAAAGCAACAAGATGGTGAGAATATTGAGCAATATATTACCTCACTTAAGAATATGGCTTTAAGTTGTGAATTTGGAGAGCTAAAAGATGATCTTATAAAAAGCATTTTAATTTGTGGAGTGCACAGTGATGAAATGCGTCAACGACTTTTAGAAATGGACGAAACTTCTTTAGAGACTGCGGTTAAAATCTGCCGATCCATTGAAGAATCCAGAACAATATCCCACAGAGTAACAGAACAAGCTCAATCACAAGTCGATCAAGTAAAAACAATAAGAAAAGGACACTCTGGGCAAAAGTTTCAACCAACTCATTTTCAACAAGGTCAAAATTCTCAGAGAGCTTACTACTCCAGACCTTATACCTCAGGAAGCACACGATCTAAATTTACAAATACAGTAAAAAACACGAAACAAACATGTGGAAAATGTGGAACATTTCATCTGCCTAGTAAATGCCCAGCTTTCAAAAACGGTGTAGTTTTTGTCAAAAAATTGGACATTTTTCAAAAATGTGCTTTAATAACAGGCAAAATCAAGTAGATATGGTTACTTATGAAAGTGAGAGTGAGAATGAATCTTCATCTGATGAGTTAGTTTGTGTTGGTGAAGTGCATTCAGAATATTCTACCAAGCAGTGGTGTTGAAATGGAAATTTGTGACAAAAAAACTAAATTAAAATTGGATACTGGATCAATGGTAAATTTGTTACCTGTTTCTATTTTAAAGTATATTAATGTTGATTTAAATATGCTTCATCAATCTAATATATATTTAACAACCTATACAAACAAAAAATAAATGTTGTTGGTTCAATTTATTTAAAATGTAAATATAAAAACTTAGAAAATGTTGTTAAATTTCATATTGTTCAAGAAAATTCTTCTGCCATATTGGGTCTAGAAACTTGCATTTTGTTTAATCTCATACAAAGAGTCAATCATATTGAAGATATTTCTCAAAAAATTATTAATAAAAACAGTGACTTATTCGAAGGCTTAGGTTGTCTTCCAGGCAATTTTCACATTAATATTGATAAATCGTGCAAACCAGTAATACATGCACCCCGTAAAGTTCCTTTACCCTTAAAGTCTAAACTAAAAGAAACTCTTAACGACATGGAAAGTAAAAATATTATAAAAAAATTGATGAGCCGACAGAGTGGGTAAATTCTATGGTTGTTGTTCGAAAACAAAATGGCTCTTTACGCATATGTTTAGATCCAAAAGATTTAAATCGTGCCATTAAAAGGGAACACTTTCAATTACCTACCTTTGATGAAATAAGTTCTAATTTATCTGGGTCAAAATATTTTTGTGTTTTGGATGCGTATAAAGGTTTTTGGCAAATAAAATTAGATGACGAATCTTCAAAATTATGCGTTTTTAATACTCCTTTTGGTAGATATAGATTTTTGAGACTACCATTTGGTTTAAACTTAGCCAGTGAAGTTTTTCATAAAAAATTTAAGCAAATTTTTAATTTTGATGGGGTTGACATTTTTGTTGATGATATTATATGCTGGGGAAATAGTATGGAACAAGTCAAAGAACGCCTCAATAAAGTGTTTGATGTAGCTAGAAAAAATAATATTAAATTTAATCGAAATAAGTGCCAATTTTTTAAAACCGAAATTACATTTTTAGGTCATGTTTTTAATAAAAATGGTATACAACCAGACCAGTCTAAAATGACGCAATCCTAAATATGCCAAAACCAACAGACAAAAAAGTTTACAAAGATTTTTGGGTATTGTAAATTATTGCTCTAAATTTATTAAAAATGCAGCAGAGTTAACTGCACCCTTACGCGAATTACTTAAAAGTCATGCGTGGCACTGGATCAAAAACACGACAATGCAATTAATTTACTAAAACAAACTTTAACTAAAAACCCGTTTTACGATATTATAATGTTAATAAGCCTTGTGCAATATCAGTAGATTCATCAAAAAGCGCAATGGGAGCTGTTTTATTGCAAAATAATATGCCGGTAGCTTATGCTTCAATATCTCTTAATGAAACGGAAAAACGTTACGCACAAATTGAAAAGGAACTTTACGCGGTGTTATGGGGTTGTGAACGTTTTTCACATTATATTTTTGGCAAAAAAGTACTCATACAGACCGATCATAAGCCCCTTGTTTCAATATATAAAAAGAATTTAAATGATTGCCCAATGCGTCTACAACGCATGCTTATTCGCTTACAAAAATTTACTTATTTATTGCGGATGCATTGTCAAGGGCCGTAAGTCCTGTTATTACCCCAAATAGTTCAGATTTTGATAAGAAAATTGAGGCCCAAGTGAGCATGATTCAAAATTATGTAAAAATGTCTGATAAAAGATTTATAGAATTACAAAAAGAAACAAAAAACGATATTACTTTAACAAAAATAATTTCTTATTTAAAAAATGGTTGGCCTGAAAAAATAAAAAGAATGGATGCACATTTATTTCACAAAGTAAAAAATGAATTATCTTTTGTACATGGCATATTGTACAAAAACAACAGAATAGTTGTACCAGAAAAGCTTAAAATAGATATTTTAAAACATTTACATTATTCACACCAAGGAATAGAAAGAACTAAGAAATTGGCAAGAGATTCTGTATATTGGCCTAATATGGCAAAAGATATTGAACATTTTGTATCGTGCTGCACAACATGTCAAAAATTTAAAAAATCTGTTACTAAAGAGCCTATGTTACCCCATGATATCCCTAATGTACCTTTGGAACAAACTTGGTTCTGATTTATTTACATTTAATAATAAAAACTACCTTATTGTCGTGGATTATTTTTCAAAGTTTTGTGTTATTTCGGAATATACAGGCGACACAACATCCGAAACAACAATATCAAAATTTAAATCAATTTTTGCACAATATGGGATACCTAACTTTTTAATAGCAGATGGGGGACCCCAATTTAATTCTATACTTTTTAAAAATTTTGAAAAAGCGTGGAACTTTACTCACATTATGAGCAGTCCGCGGTATGCACAATCCAACGGAATGGCAGAAAGAACAATTCAAACAATCAAAAATATTATGAAAAAAGCAGTAGAAGAAAACAAAGACATATATTTTTCGATTTTGCAATATTTAAATACGCCATTTTGTGAACAGGGGTCTCCAGCCCAAATTTTACATTCTAGAAGATTAAGAGATGGCGTTATTGTCAATGAATCATTACTAAAACCAAAAATTATTAATCTTAAAAAAGTAAAAAGAGATTAAAAAAAAAAAACAGTTTAGTCAAAAAATGTATTACGACAAAGTTTCTAAGCCCTTACCTTCTTTTAAAAAAGGAGATAAAGTGTTAGTGCAGTTACAAAATAAACAATGGTACCCTGCATTTATTAAAAATAAATATAGAAATAGATCTTATATGTTAAAAAAATTAGATGGTAGTACTATTATTAGGAATAGAAAATTCATAAGTAAATTTGTAACAGATAGATATACTAAAAAATCTAACTCTCATGAAAATTCACAAAAACCCAATAAAAATACTATTGTTACTAAATACGGTAGAATTGTCAAAAAACCTGACCGATTTTCTTATTAATATGTATTATCTTTTATTACATTTTTACTTCTGCTAAACTTTAACGTAGGTAAAAAAAAAAAAAAAAAAAAAAAAAAAAAAAAATAATAAATACATATGTCTTTTATAAAATAATAAAATCCTTATACGTCACATGTTTAAACTCATATTAGGATTAAAGAATAGCAGAAGTTTTAAAAATTGCCGTTTAAGTTAATTAGCCTTATTTACAATTAAGTTTTTCTTTTATATATTTGTAAAAGGGGAAAGATGTGATATTATTTAAAAATAATATATTCTTACTTTTGTAAAGGTATATTTTTAATACAGTAAACAAGTGTTTTTTATAGATGATCTTATCAAAAGCATCAACATTCTTTAGACCCATGTACACCGATTTATAGAAAATAAATTGAGTGAATTTTGCACAGTAAAACGAGAAGTTTTATTTACAACAAGCATATTCCCTCTTTTTAGCCTTTAAACTACGCAAATCGGAATGTGATCAATTACATAAAATATTTCAAAAAATCCTTAATATTTTTCTATACATAGGTTACTTAGCATATTATTATGGTGTGTAAAAAAGCATGAATACATTCAGTGCCGTATCTAGGTATGGCCGCGCCCTTGGCGGGGCTTAACATTTGCGCCCCCTCTACACACCGGGGGATTTGGGATTGGGGATTTGGACCGGAGGTTTTTTTTCGGAAACTTTACAAAATAAAAGTGCAAAGTTGTAGATTTAAAATTTTTTGATCCGAGAATTTTGTTTTTATAAAATACCAATTTTGTGGTGGAATTTGTATCAAATTTTATATTTTTTTTATATGAAAATATTTGCCTACTATTTGAAATAGGCACGATTTAAATAAAACAACTGTTTATATCTTACTCAAAAAGGTGGACTGTAAATTAACTATACATCCTTATTTGAGGATGACTAAACTTAGAATAAATTTGCTCAACAATAAAAAAATAGTTACAATAATACTGTGCTTAGCAGGCCTACTAAAACGTAACATTAATACTTTAATTAATAAATTAAATAATATGCAACAAAATATTTATTTAAAAACTCGTTTTACATGTATTTACATAAACTATTTAAAATCTTTGTTATAAAACACGTAGACAAGATTTTAAAATATACAGGGTGTTTCTAATTCGACTGTCACCATTTGGATCTCGGAAACGGTAAGAGATAAAAGGAAGTTTAAATTGGGGCAAAGTTGCGTATCAATAAAAAATCCAGAGCCGTATTTAAAAAAAATAATGTTGTGGATGGTTTAACGAAAACAAAACGTTGAAATAAAGTTTTGACTTCACCAATAGATAGAGCGCAAAAAGTTCCGATAAGAATGTATTTCTAGATTTTTTCTACCTTTTAAAATAAACTCGTAAAAAAATAAAAAGTTATTTCGCCAAATTTCCAAAAGTACAAGAGATAACTTCATTTTTTTAACAGTGTATTATTGGGCTTCCCTATAGGCAACTTTGTCCCAATTTAAACTTCCTCGTATCTCTTACCGTTTCTAAGATCCTAATGGTGAGAGTCGAATTTAAAACAGGCTGTATATATTAACTAAACGAATGATATGAACAGAAACTACCAGAAAAATACATTATAACTTTGGAACTAGAGCTTCCCCCAATTTATAAAATACCAATTTATTGGCAGCTTAAATATTTAAACAATTTAAAGATTTATATTCTCGCGATAGGTATCAGGATAAATTGATATTTTATTTTTAATTCATACTTTTTTTCAGCCTTAATATATTAAAAATAATTAAATTGAGTATCTAAGTTAAAAATCTGCTATAAAATTGTTCTTTTGTAATTTATTTATTTGATAAATTTTGTCAATAAAATATGACAACGATACTGACAACTGATGAAAAAATTTTTTTTCATGGTTGATTTTGCGCCCCCCAGGTAGCTGCGCCCTTGGCGGGCGCCCATCTCGCCACCGCCTAGATACGACCCTGAATACATTTCATAACAATATTATGTGTTTCAAATATTGCCCGCAAAAAATTTATATTCAAGGTTTTGGTAACAATAACATACGTCAAAGTAGCAGGTAGTTTTTTGAAATAAAATCATCAGTGACTATAAAATATAGAATAATTATTATTTTTGTTATTATGGTATAAACAGGCATATAATTGATTAAACGGGTCTAACAATAAGTAAGACTAGAACATTTTTCTTGTTATAAGTAGTACTTGTTTGTTGGAAATATTTAAAGATATTGTGAATTATTAAACTAGTTCATTACCCTTAGAAGTATTAGTCCACTAGCTTTTCGCCCTGTTCTCCACGTCCATCGCGTCACATCACATTACGCTACCGGCGCTTTGTCTTTCGTCCTACAATCCGCAGCGTAGCTCGTGTTGTGCGATTAGGCATTTGTTATTTTATCGTCTGCCATTTGTTAATATTTTTCTCATATAAATGGCGTATAATAATAAAATAAGTTAGTACTAATTTTTTAAACAAACTTTCATACCCCTTTTTTACCTCTCAGAATATAAAGTTTAAAGAATAATACCACTTTATATTTTTCTAGGGAATCAGAAGCCTAATAACCAACTTCCATATTTACAACTTCAAAAATCACGTTTTTTCTATACAAATTTTTATCCACATTTGAACCGCCCAAGGAATATAATTGGAAAAGTTTTGGGATAAATCGTTTTAAATTGTAGTCGACAGCCTACAATGCCTACATACCAGTTTTCACACTTCTAAGTCCAGAAATGACGAAGTTTCAAACCCCTTTCTACCCCTTTAGGGGATGAGTTTTCTTAGATCCTCTCTTAGCTGACATTGCCTGTTTTGGTCGCTAATCAGAAGCCTTAAATACCAATTCTTATTTTTACAAACTTTCATCCCTATTTTAACCCCCCAAAGCGATGTAATTCTAAAGATGTAAAAACAGATCATTTCTAATCTTAATCAATAGCCTACGTACCAATTTGCATACTTTAAAGTCTAATGACGAAGTTTTATACACACTTTAACCCCCCTTACATAAGATATAAGACAAGTTGAAGTAAATGTAAGCCAATTGAAGAAGACCCACAACTAACCACAATCCGATTAATAGTTTCGAAAATATGCTTGGACAAAGGTATATACAAACATACATACGAACATACATACATCTATAAAATCTTGTATATTTGTTAAAAAGCCCTAATAGACTATAATGTGCAAAAATAATGCAATTCTAGTAATAATACATACATGGATTGGAGATGGTTGAATCAACTGACCTGCTGGTTCGCCAGATTTGACTTAAATTGACCTTTCATTGGCCTTTATAAAAGAAATTCAAAACCATTCTTCTTGCCTGTTAGTGACACCTACAATTTTACAGCGGGTACGAAATTAATTTCAAGAAAGAGTACAAAAGTTTTTGGGAGTTGCGGAGGGTTCTTCTTGGGTATAATAGATAATAA
>JAHBCN010022977.1:0-12953 GCA_019359885.1 Listronotus oregonensis | reverse complement strand
ATTGCTGTAACATTCAGAAAAAAAAAGGAATTTATGAAGCTGACAATGGATATGTTCATTTTCGTTTGAGAACAACACCTTATAAAACCAATGTGTTTCACTGGTTCAAAAAACCAGGAACCATGGTTTTTTTAACCAGTGTAATATATATTTTGTTTAAGTGTCATTCTCAAACGAAAATGAACAGATTTTAGTAAGGTCCGAATTACTATAAGTCCTTTAATGGGTTCTTGTATATGACAGAATAAACCTCGTGACTTATTAACACGTTCTATGTAAAGTTGTTTCTTGGAAAGAACTATGCGGAACATTAATAATTTTGACCTAAACAAGGAAATTAAAACTTAAGACTTTATAGGAGTACATTTATTTAACATAAGTAATGGTTTAAAAACTATTTTTTTAGATAAGTTAATTTAGTCAATGAAATAACTAAAAACTATTCTGGTATGTTTGACATGATATACAATAAAAAATATTTCACCAGATTTAATATGTTAATACTGTTACAAATTAAAAATATCAGTAAATAAGCTCCTAACTTTATTTTTTTTTAAATAAAAAATACACAACCACTATAGTCTAATAAAACACAAAAAAGTCAATAAAAGAGTAAAACTTGTTTAGAATCAATAATTATGTAGAAAATCTATTACAAATAACTAAATAAGTCAGTCGAGAAACTAAAAAATTTCACACAAGCGGTCAAATTCCAAACAAGGTGAGATATTAGCAAAATGGCGTCAAATTGACGAAGTACGGAACTGGCTGGCGACAAATGTGTAAATAAAATCGATATGCTAGTCCGTTCTGCGCATGATTTAAGACCCTAAGTAATGTCTACCGCCACAGCGCACGGACACATTTTTTCGCCGATAAAATCTAACTTTTGAACCGCGCATCTGATACTCTTTACGGGTCCATATGAAGGTCAGTGCTCCAGATTCATGTTTGCTTAAAAAGTTGTTGTTACCTTCTTGAATAAAAAAAACGTTAATATCTTATTTTTTTTATTACAAATAATAACAAAATTATAATAAGGTTTTACAATAACGACCTCCAACTTGGATTCATAAATTGATTCTTTGACTCATGGCATCGTGTACCCGATGGAAGATGTGCGGATCTTTCTGTAGTAATTATTTTTGGGTTTTTACAGAAGTTGTAATGCATATAGTAATGCATCTTGCCTCGCCATAAATAAGATGCATGTCTGCATACTCTTTAAAGGTGAAATAAGCCATTTTCACAGTTCAAACGCAACATTTTGTCGCAAAAAATCGAATATGAAGAACTGTAGCTGCTATTTCGACTAAAATTGTCAATAACATCGAGTTTAGTAATGCAATGCTGATGAACAAGTATCAAAAAACAAAAAAGTGTTTATTACTTTCTCTCTCTTTTTTCCTATAATTCTCCATTAGAATGTTTATTAAACTATTGTCTGATAAAAATTTAAAATAATTTTCATTTTTCATTTCAAGCAAAAATGACTTGGAGCCAGAACGGCTCATTTTTGACTATGGGTTTCTATGCAAAAATTGTTCAGAAGTAATGGGACAGAGCAATAGAAGATTCCTTAGGTCGAAACAATGCAATTTACGTAAACTTGCCTGATCCCAAAGTTGATAATAACTAAGATACAGGATTGTAAATATGTTCTATAGTTTTGTGGCGGATCCATGTTTTAGTTTGTTTTATTTGAGTTACTCGCCTTTTTACTTTTTGGAAAATGGGACCCTCTTGGTCCGGGTCCTGGGGTATGCGGGCTGACCCTGTCCAGCCCTATTGACCCCTACGAACTTGCAGATCGCCTGCAACAAAAAAGAAGAAAACCCCCCAAAAAACCCAAAAAAATCACAAATATTAATCTACGTTTCGGTGGCAAGTCGGCCACCGTTATCAAGATTGAAACTAAAACAAAAAAATTAAACTAAATTTTAAGAAATTTTAGGTCTGAAAACTTGGGAAATTCTGATAGCTTTTGAGCTTTTAATGACGTTTTGTCATAAGTGACAATAGGTTATTTTACTGGTGTATGTATAGTATTTAAAAAGACCAGAAAGGTGGGTGGTATGGTGTGTTAATTGATTTTAAGTTTACCTGAATTTACTTCAGCATCAAACATAGGTAACCATGTATTATTTAAACTAACAGATATTGATGCTACACATCTGTCTTTATTTAATAAAATAAATGCACTTTCCTTTATTTTACGTTTTTTTGAACAAGTTTCCTTTGCTAAAATGCTAGAAGCATTCCAGTTTATTATGTGGTTATTATCAAATGCGTGTTGACAGATTTTTGATTTGTGGAATTCTGTGTTTCTAATATTTATGTTCTATGTTCTTTTATGCGTTTGGCTAATGGTCTGGAAGTTCCACCTATATAAAATTTATTACATTCACAAGGGATCTTATAAATGACATTTTTTGTGTTTTCGTTTATATTGTATGGTTTTGTTTTTGTTACTTGGGATCTAATGGTGTTTTGTGTTTTAAAGATAGTGCGAATATTAAATTTGTTACCTATTCGTTGAATTTTATTTGATAAGCCAGAAATATAATATGGTAAAAATAGATTTGTAACAGGTCTATTTTGATTTTGTCTTAAATTTGGTTGTTGAAATTTTAGAAAGCATTTATTTATAAAATCAAGAGGATAATTATTTTGAACTAAAATATCTTTTAAAAATTCTTTTTCAGTTTCTTTGTTTTGATCAGAACAAATTATTTTAATTCTATCAAAAAGACTTTTTACAACTTATTTCTTTACCATTATTGGGTGATTAGAGTTAAAATTTAAGTATCTGTTTGTATGTGTAGGTTTATATATTTATATACAATATAAACGAAAACACAAAAAATGTCATTTATAAGATCCCTTGTGAATGTAATAAATTTTATATAGGTGAAACTTCCAGACCATTAGCCAAACGCATAAAGGAACATAGAACATATATTAGAAACACAAAATTCCACAAATCAAAAATCTGTCAACACGCATTTGATAATAACCACATAATAAACTGGAAAGCTTCTAGCATTTTAGCAAAGGAAACTTGTTCAAAAAAACGTAAAATAAAGGAAAGTGCATTTATTTTATTAAATAAAGACAGATGTGAAGCATCAATATCTGTTAGTTTAAATAATACATGGTTACCTATGCTTGATGCTGAAGTAAATTCAGGTAAACTTAAAATCAATTAACACACCATACCACCCACCTTTCTGGTCTTTTTAAATACTATACATATACCAGTCCAATAACTTATTGTCACTTATGAAAAAACGTCATTAAAAGTTCAAAAGCTATCAGAATTTCCTAAGTTTTCAGACCTAAAATTTCTTAAAATTTATTTTAATTTTTTGTTTTAGTTTCAATCTTGATAACGGTGGCCGACTTGCCACCGAAACGTAGATTAATATTTGTGATTTTTTTGGGTTTTTTGGGGGGTTTTCTTCTTTTTTGTTGCAGGCGATCTGCAAGTTCGTAGGGGTCAATAGGGCTGGAGCATACCCCGGGACCCGGACCCAGAGGGTCCCATTTTCCAAAAAGTAAAAAGGCTATTAACCCAAATAAAACAAACTAAAATATAAGATACAGGATGTCAAACTTTTTAAACCGGTACAAAATTGATAATTTGGGGATTCTTTGAGGCGAGAAATTCAAATTCGTCCATACTTTTGATGTTGCAGGTATAGAGGGCACTAGCTACGGCCTACTCCACTTGTTTTAGATGGCATAACTTTTTTTAAGCTTAGTATATTGACCTGTTTATTAAAAAAGAAGTTACTATAATTCGCTCTGCGTCAAAAATGTATACCTCATTTAGGTCCTTAGGAGCTACTGTTTTCTAAATAAATGCACTTTACAGGACTCCGCAATTTTCCTATGAAAAATGGTTTTCGGCCAATTGATTTTAAACTTTGCAAAGTAATAGTTTTCAACACGCTGATCAAAAGTCTCCACGAGCACAAAACCCAAAATCCCCTTTAACTTCCCCAAAATCACAGTCAAAAGTCTCCAAATTCCTAGTGACCTTTAAGGCTGATTTTAGGGGGGTTAAAGGGGTTTTGGGTTTTGTGCTCGTGGAGTCGCGTTTCAGTTAAAGTGAAAAGTCAATTTGAAATTTTTTGATTAAAGACTGAATGTAAACTATAGTGTTTAAACATCTTATTACAAAAGTAAGACATGGTCAATTACCCTTTATATTAATCTTACATACTTGTAGCTGGAAAATCATAGCAACTTAAGGGTCAGATATATTTTTCGAGTCATGTGTTTATTATTTCTACTATTTCGATAGTCAGAATTTACTTTTTCTTTGTGTTATGAGCTATGCAACTTGTGAATTTTTTTGACCTTCTCATCCTGTTAATTAACAAATCAGATTTTGAGCATTGTACCAAAGACAATTGTAGTTACCACTATAGACACACAGAACAATGTAAAATTTTTGGTAATAGGTTTGGACGCTCGCTTGCTGAGATTCCTTGAGCGAGCGTCCATCGAGAGAATATACGTGCACACGCTGCTGTATAAATGAACACTGTTGCCAAACCAATAAAGGAAGTAACAGAAAGTAGGAATTATTTCTGTCGAAAATAGGCTTCGAATTTATATTCGTTTAAATAATCTTAATCTTATTTTTTTTATTTTTTTCTTTATTAAATAATAAAATTTTATTATTTAAACTTGTACTGTGGGGAATTATTTCCTAAAATATATTTATACCTAGTAGGTATAAGAATACACGTTGGTAAACATGATTTCAAATTTTTACAAATTCTATTTTTTTATTATAAGACATCCCTACATAACAAGAAATGTTTGTATAGGCTCACCTAAATTTATTTAATTTTTTTATAAATAAAATCCAAATAAACGCATGTATTTTTTAGTTTATCGCCATTTGCAAATAAAGTGATAATTATTAATTAAAGTGTGGCCATCAAAGAAGCAAAAAACGGCTAGTTTTTTGGAGTTAAATAAAAAAAACGTTTTTGTTTAATTCATAGCATATCGTATTGCCATTTTTGCGTTGTAATTTGTTTTTGTTTTCCCTGTGGTAATTAAAATTTGTATTTTTGTTAAAATGTCGGAAAATCTATGTCAATAATATGACCTCCCAGTGAGTCGAAGAGCTGATAAAGTTAGCTTTTTCATTTTCCCTATAAGAATAGTACACTATGTAAGCAATTGATTATAAACTGTGCTAAGTATTTATCTATGTATATTAAAATTATTTAGACTAATAAATACCTTATAATTATATGATGGACACCCAAAATTTAATCGGTTTTTGATAGTTATTATTTAAAATATTTGATATTTAAAAGAGTGACCGCAAAAATCGCTAAAAAACTGCCTGTTTTTTCACATTTATTTATTTGGAAAGAGCAGTGCTTTTCGTTTTTTTTAATTTTTAAAAATCACTTCTATTTAGGGGTTGGAAATATGTCAAATCTAAGAAATTGCAAAAATACAGTGGTATTAAAAGTTATTCTCACTGCAATTTTTGTTTTAAATGGACCTTAAAAAAATGAAATAGTACATTTTCATCCCTGCGAAGGTTGTAAATCAATCCCCATGAACTATGTGGGGGTACAATCATCCCCTAAAATATATAAAATCATGTACAACTTTAAAAATTGCAAAAAAATCAGATTTTTTTGGACATGTTCAATAAAAATAAATGTATATGATAGTCAACCACCCTTTTCAAAGGGTAAAACTACCCTTATCAGTGAGAAAAAATGAATAAAATCCTAGCTTTTACAAAAAAAGTCTTAGCTTCGCATTTTTTTGATCCAAGTATATAAAAAGCAAGTGTACCTAGATTTTTTGAGATCATTTTTGACCAAAACCACCCTTGCAAAGGGGTTAATTCATCCCCTAAAATTAAGAAAATTCATGTTATATTTGAGATATTCTTAAACATCCAAATATATTTTAGGAGTGGTTTATTATCAAAACTCACTCTAAACTGTCCATCATATTTAAGATCCTAAAACATGTAAATATTTTTTTTACAATTTTAAGTTGTATATAATTTTCTACATTTTAGGAGATGAATATACCCCCTTGCAGGGGTGGTTTTGGTTAAAAGTAAACTAGAAAAATCTAGTTACACCTGGTTTATATACTTGAATCAAAAAAATACCAACTAAGACTTTTCTTGAAAAAGCTAGTATTTTATTTAATTTTGCCTAAGATAAGTTCCACCCTTAGAATGGGGTAGTTGATTATCATAAACCTTTATTTCTTATTAGACAAGTCCTAAAAAATCCGATGTTTTGCAATTTTTGAAGTTGTATACGATTTTATATATTTTAGGGGATGATTGCACCCACACATAGTTTATGGGGGTTGGTTTACAACCTTCTTAGGGATGAAAATGTATTATTTCATTTTTCCAAGGTCCATTTGAAACAAAAATCGCAGTGAGAAGAAACTTTTAATACCACTACAATTTTCGCAATTCTTCAGATTTGGCGATTTTCCAACCCCTAAATAGGGGTGATTTTTTAAAATTTGCAAAAAACGAAAAGCATTTTTGCGTAATTTATATAAAATTCATATTTGCTGTTTTTCACCTTTTTGTAAATTGTGAAAAAACCGACAGTTGTTGCGGTTACTCCTTATGATTACAAACAAGGTTCTATATTTTTTTAGGACTGAAATAAATTTAAAAAATTAAGTTTCGGGGGGATTGGAAGCCACTTACACTGGGAAATATGGGAAACAATTTTGGTTGCGCGTTAATTTTAATTGGATAGTATTTTTTTTTCATTTAATTACATTTTATATTCCTGCTTAAATAATCGGTATATTTAACTATGCACGGTACCTCTGAAGCATGGGTAAGATTAATAAAAATGTGAAAGATGACGGGGCGCGGGATTCGAATACTCCATGTTTGTACTGCAACATCCAGTTTGAATTGAAATCGTATCTTGCTTCCTTTCTGGAGATTTACAAAAAAAAAAAATTAGATTTTTTTTTAAAATTTATTTTGAAAATAAAAATGCATTCATTTAAGTTTTGTAATTTCTAGTAATTTGTTACATATCCCACGTGTAAAGACAAATATTTCATTTTTTTTAAATATCAATTTTAGGATTTAACAAATAAAAATCTAAAAAATTTTTTAATTGAAAAATTAACATTTTTGGTTTTCTAATTACTTTATTTTCGATAAACTTAAAAAATAAAAATATTTGTCATATTAAAAAAAAATAATTATGTTGACTTTACATTCCAAAAAAGTGGGGTCGTGATTTTAAACAATTACCAAAATTTTAGAATAAATAATTGTCTTTTATATTGTTCTTGATAAATAAGTTTTGCGTAATATTTAAAAACTATACAATTTAGACCCAGCAACCCTTATACTACGTAAATAAAGTTTTATAATAAAAGTGCAATAAATATAAAAAAACTGATGTGACCATTATTTTTTTTATAACTGTATAAGATTGCTCAAAAGTCTGCTCTTTTTTAAAAAAATTATGGGACCTGTAATTTGATTTATATTTTGTTAATAATTTTTAAATATTTTTAGCAGTTTTTTCTAACACCTTGGGCTCACTAGCCAACCTATAGAAAATTTTAGTTCCATTCAGGACTTTTAAGACACTCTGTATTTACATTTCATATTAAATGATGCCAAAGATAATACTACTACGGATCCGTAGTAGTATTATCTTTGATGATGCCCAACTGCACAATTATTACCTTTTTGTTTACATAAAAAAGTTAAATTCAAGAAAAACTCTAATGTTATTTTATATTAACAATAATAATTTATTTATTCACAACAGCGGTGGCGTACTAGCGTACCAGCCTTTTAAATGGGCCCTTTTACGAGGGTTTTTTTTGCAGATTGGATTTGTATGGGGTTTTTTTGCGTGTTTCCCGTATGAACGGCTACAAACTTAATAAACAAATTTAATTAATGGAAAATGAAAAACTGGATTAGTGTATTAAAAAATGTATTTTTAAGTTTACAATTATATAGTTATTTATAATTACAAACTATAAAATGCATTCTAAAAATTTATTTTTTTAATGCACAGCGGCAGTTTTTCATTTCATACGAATCGAACACCAAAAACCACATTTAAATCCTGCAGCACAAACAATTCATCGTGCATTACTTCGTTTCCTCGACTAATATCTGTGCAAAAAGCAGTGTGTTGTTTTTGCAACATAAATATGTGCGGAGGGAGCCTACGCTTTAAATAGACTATGACATAGTAAGAAGTCAAAACGGCAACGTTGAGAGGTACCTCAGCAGGTAAAAATTAAATATTTTAATAAAATTCGATTGTCGGCAAAAAGTATTTATACAAAGGGACTGGCCGTCTATAGTGATAACTACAATTGTCTTTGATTGTACGTATTATAAGCATCATGTTAACAGTATTATTTTAAAGGGGAGGGTTAGATCTTATGAAAATATGTCCACATTCTTTAATATACTCAAGAAATTCAAATAATTCGAGGTAGAATAAGAATTTTTAAGAAATCGTATCATCACGAAAAATTTCCTTGAAGGTGTTAGACAATGTAATGGTTTCATTAACACTAGAATCTTGGACTTTCATTGTCTTTATTTGTTAATTGTTACACAACGTTTCGGTTAGTGATGTATCTCCAACCGTTTTCAAGTGATAACTAAATACTATTCCTAAAAGCTACGACTTATATACTATCCCTTGTTCACCGAAGCTTGACCGACTTTTCACGGTTCAGCTGCCAGATATTCGAAATATCGATGTAGGCTTCTAAATACATTTTTGTTGTTTAAAATTGATGAGATTTTTTGCCCACGTTTCGTTTTCGTTAAATCAACTTTATTTTTTTTAAAAACGGACCTGGTTTTTTTTTTTCATTTTTGAACCCCTTCTTATTCCCAAAAACAAAAAAAAATTCACTTAATATTTTTTTAAAAAATATGAAACCCCCCATAAAAAAGTGCGTTCCTTGTTGTCCTCATCGTCTTCATTGTCTCTTATGAAAAATATGTTTATTTAACAGAAAATATTAAGTGTTATACATCATTGTAATTGGGATTATAACTGCTTAAAAAAATAAATACGTGAAAACCTTTAGAAAACTTTGCTGATTTTGTAAGACCATATTAATTACATACCCTTTTCACTTTCCTAGGGGAGTCTCAAGTAAAGTGGAGTCAGAGCTAAAAATACAGTTATATTAATTAAGTTAAAAAAAATGAATAGGTCAAAAGATGTACTTGTTTTAAACATAAAAGCTCAAACGTTATTAGATAGACCTACACCCAAAAATGATGTGTTTTTTAAATCAAGAACCAAAGTTTACGAAAGATTCGTAAATATACAAAACAACGTTAACAATAATTTGAATGTATTAGTCTATAATAATTACCTTCCATCAACAGATTGATTGTCAAATATATGATGTAAAATTTTTGGGATGGCTCCAGGCCTTAAATATTTGCTATTGTTTGCCTTAATCAAAATCTCCTGTGGATCAAAATGGTCTGAGCATAGCACAGGGTGCTTTGGTAAATGTTGTCCCTCTTCAATTCCAAAGAGAAAACCAAATGTTTCTTGTTTTGGATCTGAGGGAAACCTAAAATATTAGAAGATCCTTTTGTATAATGTATAATTTTTCCCACAATATTATAAACCTACTCACACTAATAAATTCGATAATATTCTAATAAAAATAATAAAACAAGTACAATGCTTAAATAACCTTTGGTCTAGTTACTTTCCTTCAGGCTATTGTAAATCTACGCCACTGACCTGGTAAAAACATCGCCTAGCAAACAGAACCTAACTTACCTATGAAAAGACACATCTTCGTGTAAATAGTCCAATTTTTTACACAAAACACATTCACGCACCATTTTAGAGTTTTTAATATAAGTTTGATAAATAGTTCTAACAGATAGTTTTAATAAAAACACCACAAAACACTTAAAAAATCCAGGGCAACGTCGCACTACACCTATCAGGTTCATTCCATTTATCAACGGACCGGTTGTAAAATTCCTACCGTTAAGGGCATTGCCATATTCCGCCTGCGAAATTCCTTTGCGGGCGAAATGTAGCAATGCGAAACGTATTTAACCAAATAAAAATAAATAAAAAATGGTTTATGTAGCAAAATTATCTTTAAATTATTTATTTTTTAAAGCCAAATCTAGTAATCTATTTATTTTTATGCCCATTTTTTATTATAAATATAGAACTTAAAGGCAATTTTATTTAGAAATGCTTAAATTCACTTCAAGCTGGCAACAGATTTTATCGACTTTAGTTACGCGTTACGTCCTTTTCCAATGTCTGACCGTAAGTTCGTGTTTATCGTGGGAGATTTGATCTGTACCAATTTTCATCAACATTGGACTCGGTTAGAGATAGGGGGCTATTTTTGCCTCTAACGACTGGAGTACAGGTTATTTATATAATTTTAAGTACATTTACACCTTAAAATAGTATTTCGTTGGAGAGACGAGTGTAAGGATATTTTATTAATTTATTTCAAATGTTTGTTCATTCATTCTTAAATGATTTCTTTATGTTTTTGTGTTATTTAATATATGTTCACTAGCACCTGATTCATTCCGATGTAATATCCACTTCACCCCCATCTTCGGCATTTTCTTCTTTATTGGTTTAACAATATCATCGAATTTAGGCGAAGTACCGAAAATTTTACGATATTAAGCGGGTAATAATTGGTTTTAAGTGACAGGACTTGGTGATAACTTTAATACAAATTATATAAAGACGTCATAACCAAAGTCAACCGTACCCACTTAAATGAAGTGGTAAATACCTATTTCTTTTGGTTATAATTAGTTCAACGCCTATATTCAATATATCTTTTGTAATTCATTTGCTAACTGGAAACATACTTCGCCAGTAACAGCACGCACTTTTTTCTTAGTGAGCATTTTACAAAAGTAGTTGAACATATAAACAAAACTTATTTTTTCTTTTTTGTAATTACTTTTACTTATTACTATGACTAGTAGAATACAGTTCTACTTGACATCTAAATTATTATTATCCTAACCTCTTAACTAATTCGGCTTTATTTCCTCCTTGAGGACGACCATGGCACTCCAACCATCGTCGTAACTGAACACAATTGTGGAGTTTTACGGTAGGATGTACTGTGAAGCACTATCAATTAATTTTTTTATTTAATTGCACTGATATTAGAGGTGACAATGCTTGTTGCCCAGCCATATTTATAAAAAGTGCCCGAAACTTTTACATTGCCGCCTTTTTAACATAGCGGACGCGCTTGCGCTGATCATAGGCTTAAAAGGCCTATTAAGTGATAGAACCTAAGGAATGCTATCGGAGATCTATATCTAGTTTAAAACATTACGGTATTGGCCTGGTCCGCTTAACTTATTTTTTTTTTGATTTTTTAATAATGAAACATATATTTATTTTTATATATTTTTTTTCAGTAAATTGGTTAAATTAATAGAACAGACGGACTTCTACGGTGTATCAGGAAGAATCAAATTTCGAGGCGGCCCATCAGGTTTTCTTTATTACAATTTTAGAGTGGTAAATAATTCAAACATCTCAAGGGGAATTTTACCTGATCTAACTGATGACACGCCAGAGATTTGGGAAGACTGACGCTAAATCGTTCCAGAATTCGATGGTATACAAAGGATGGTAAGAAATCAACTTTAAATAAAATTATGATATTTTTAATTTCATGGTGTACCAAACTAATTAAAATTATTTTCGGACTATAATCGGTGTGGACATTCGGCATCTAACTGTATTGTGCCAGTAAGTGTAATCTCGAATAATCAAGCGATTACAAATTACAGTTCTGAGAAACATAGTTTTGCTTCTTGGTACTTTGAAATGGCGACCTCCTCATTGGTTTAAAAAAACCATTTTCAGGTTCTTATTTTTTTTTAATTTGAGGAGGCGAAAGCAAAAAACAACCAACATTTATTACATTAGTCCAGAAAGTCATTAACATGATTACAAGCGCAAATGGCCCATGGCGAGACCTTTCCTTCCTTTATTTTCGCTTACGTCATTTTTAAGTTAAAATGATTCGATAATAGTTTTTTTATAACCATATTTTTAAATAGCCTTGTAATTAATATGTAGCCGCTAAAATGCAAAAAAATAATTGGATTGAAAGGTGGTTTCAAAGATAGTACATCTTTGGAACCACTCTTTTTAATCAAATACGTTTGAGGGCCGAACAAAAATTAAAATAAATCGATCCATCTTTCATATCGGTCTGAAATTATTGTACGTTCTTCTTGGAGTCATAAAAAGCTTGTTGTTGGGCCAAACTGAAACAAACGTGTTTTTAGTTAACAATATATGTTAATGTGTACCTATTAAAAAAAGTTATAAAAAATCACTTAACAATAAGTAACACTAACTTGTAATAGTTGCTGAAATTTTTACCTTCAACTTCAAGGCAAACACTTGTTCGTCTTAATATTGATTGCCCAACACGTTAAAATATTTCTGTGTATGTCTTATTTGATAAGAGGAATCCCGTACTCATTGACTTAATTTTCTTCTACCGTTGACTGAGTTTTATAAACGAGAACTTAAATGCCCCTAAAGAAAGAAATCCAATTCTAGACCTGGATGGCCATGACTGTAGAGTTGTTTTTCCTTTCATCGCACTCTTATTTTTTTCTTTACCTTCAAAACGTTGCTTGCAGTAGGCAAAAAAATATTTTTATGGTAATTTTATTATTTGTAAATTTTTATCAAAAACAATCAGCTTAAAAAATGAAAGACAAGTTTTTGTAGTTTTAATTGGTAAATCATAAAATATTATGAGACAAAAAAATGTCGGTCTATATATATCTTCTTATTATATATACTGATTTTTAGAAACAGTTTTTTTCAAAAATGGAAAAACTTTTGAAAATTTTAGGTAATTCA
>JAHBCN010022976.1:0-12886 GCA_019359885.1 Listronotus oregonensis | reverse complement strand
TATATATAAAAAATATATATAGTTTCTTAAACATATATATTATTTCTAGGGGTAAGTCAAAAGGAAATATTAAAAAACAAAAAAAATTAAAAATCCTAATAACTTCCTTATTATTAAATAAGGAAATACATAAATATAGTGAAGTTTAAATATTTTTAAAGTGTTTTTTAAAAAAATATATAAAGATTATACAGAGTATTCCGAAAATTGACATAACTTTTTTTTTAAATTTTTAAAATTTTGTAGCAAACTTTATTTAATTATGTATTTTTTAAATTTTTAAAAAATTATATTTAAAAATTTAAAATAGTTTGGTTATTTTTGCTATTAAAAATTTTTTTTTAAATATAAGTAAATACATCTTAGAGAACAAAAAAACACTATGTAAAAAAAAATTTTAAATTTTGGGGGGGAATTTGGGGGATTTTGGAAACCACTATAGATGGGGATCGAAAAGGGGGGAAAGGGGTTTTTTTTTTTAATTTTTAATACATGGTTTTTTAATTTCAGGTTTTTTAAAATTTTGAAAAAACCTGATTCATTTTTTTAAAAACCCCATTTTTTTTTTATAAGTAAAAATTTTTTAAATCTAAAACTTTTTATAGCAATTTTTTTGTAGAATATGCCCGAGATAATTTTTTTTTTCTCCCTTTTGGGATTTTTGAACATATAACTTTATTTTTTTTATGGATGTAGGTTTTTACACAGCCAAATATGCTTTTATTCTGTTTTCAACGATGTAAAAATGTTAAAATTTTAAAGAGTTTATAACTTCATTTATTTCAAAACAAATATTTTCTCAGTTGGCCTTTTTCCGGCGAACGTCATTTTTGTAAACAATAAAATATTAGTAATTGGCAAATAAATGTGAACAGATTTTTTACAGAAATGGTTTCGGAACATAGCATAAAGTTAATCCCGGATACAACAAGTTAATTGAAACAAGTGAAAAAAAAAACAAAAAAAGTGGCTAAATAATATTCCTAAAAAAATGAAGATAAAAATAACGACCCAAAATTCAAAATTTGTCCATATTTCGCAATATATTAACAAAATTTTTTTTAAATAGTCCAACTCCCCTATGAATGGTTGACTTAGGAATGTGGAATTTCTATCAACACTCCGGGCTGAAGATGTTGGATTTTCTTTAAAATTTGGTTAACTGCAGAATCTCGTTGTCGATTTTCTTCAAAGTACTTCTTAAGTCGGGGTTTTTTTAAAATTTCCCGAATTATAGAAAATTTTTAACCAGTTTTAAAAGTATTTTGTTTAGGATGCTCCCTTTGGAAAAATTGTAAAATGCGTTGGCGCAGCTATATTAACATTTCTATTGCTTTGGAAATAACGTTGCAAAATATCTAGGTTTTCTTTAAATAATTAACCATTTTATAAAGTTAAAAAAATTTTAATAATGTCCGAGCTAATTTGATAATGCCTAGATGACATTCGCCGGAATCAAGGCCAACTGAAAAATATTTTTTTTTTTGAAGGGATGAGGTTATAAACTCCTAAACTAGAACTAAACTATAACATGTTATACTTTAAAACAAAAAAAGCACATTTCGCGGGAAAACAAAGGGGCCCCATAGAAAAAAAAGGATGATGATTCATCAACTTTTTTTTTCATAGGGGCGCATTTTTTGTTGTAAACTATTAAGTTATAGTATTTGGAAACCCTTTTTGAAAATATTTTCAGCTTATCTATTTTGTGACTAATATTTTATTGTTAAAAAAAAAATTAGGTTCGCCGTAACAAGGCCAACTGAGAAAATATGTTTTTTTGAAAAAAATGAGGTTAAAAACTTTTAAATTATAAATGTTATACTTTTGAAATCAGAAAAAAAAGCACTATTTAGCTGCGAAAAAACCCAATATGGCGTCGATATGAAAATAAAGTTGATGATGATTCAAAAAACCCGAAACGTAAAAAATGAAAATTGACTACCAGTCAAATTCTAAAAAAAAGTTGCTATGAAAATTTTTTAGGATTTAAAAAAATTCATTAAAAAAAAAAATATGGGATTTTGAAAATGCATGTTTCGGGTTTTTTTAAATTTTCTAAAAACCTAAATAAAAAAAACCATGTAGTAAACGGGTTAGCTTACTAACAAAATTGCCCAAAAACTTTCCCCATTTAACCGATTTTCATTATCGTGGTTTCCAAGACCCCCATACATTCCCCACCAATTTGGGACACACTGTATATGGAATGTTTAAAAAACATATTTATTATAAAAGAAATTTTTTTAAATTTTACAAAAATTTACATACCCTATAATTTTTTTTGGTTTTTTTAAATATAATTATAAAAAAGGGAAAGGTTTTTTTTAAATTTTGGGGTTTTTAATATAATTTTTTTTTTGTCCCACAGTATAGTTATTATTTTTTTTAATAACTATATATTAATTTATAAAAATTATATATTTTTTTTTAATTGCAATAATAACGTCTGTAATATATCTCATATTTAAATTTGTTTCAATTTATACTTTTTTACATTCTGTAAAATTTTTTTCAATATGCTATAAATCAACGCCAATATATATTTTCTATTAATTTTTTTTAAATTTTTAAATAGGAGAACATTTATAGCATAATTTCTGTATTTTTATTTTTTAAAAATTTTAAACCCCCTTTTTTGGGATCCACCATCGGGATTAGCCTTTAAAAAATTTAAAAAATTTTTTTAAATTTCGTCCTCGTTTCTGTTTTAACACCACGAAAACCCTTGGACAATGTTTTCCATTTCCCCGTTTTTTAAAGTGATTTTCTATTTTAACCCCCTTTTTTGGGGAATCCCCATTATTGGACAAAGATTTTTTAAATTTCCACCTCATATTCGTGACGGTAACCCCGAATACCAAGAGTAAAATATTTTTGGCCAAAATATCGACAAAAAATATGTTTTACCCAAAGCCCCAATATTTAGTTCCCTTTTTTTTAAATTTGGGGCAAATCAAAAAGAAAACTTTTTTTTAAAAAAAGGTTTTCGTTTCTTTTCCCAAAATTTTCATGAGCTTTTTTTTTAAAAAAAAAATTTTAAAATTGGAAAAGTTGAGGTTTTTAGACATTTTTGCAAAGTCTCCCTTTTATCATCCCTTTTTTGGGGAAAGGGGGTGAAAGGAAAAAGGTTCTGAATCGACGATAAACACCCCCCGGGGGGAGGCATTCCCCGGATTTTAAAAAAAAGGGGATAGTTCAGAGCCTAGAAAAAAACATTTGACCAAATAAATTAGAAAAATGATTATTTGCTATATTTAACTTTTTTAAAAAATACTTTTTAAAAATTCCCCCTGCTAGGTTATTTTAATCCCCCCTTTAAAAACCCTTAAGGATACATTTTGAGTTATCCTGTAAGCAACCCCCCTTATCATAATATAAAAGTTAAGCGAAAAAATAAATAATTTTTTAAAAAAAAGGGGTAAATTTTTTTTTAAAGTTTTTTAGTTTGCATTTATCTTTACAAAAACAACTATTATAAAATATTGGCACTAACTCACTAAACTATCAAAAATTTTTTTTTAGTTTAATTTTTAAATTAATTTACATGTTCATAATATTTAATATGAAATTTACTCAATT
Source organism: Listronotus oregonensis (assembly GCA_019359885.1). Classification (NCBI taxonomy): domain Eukaryota; kingdom Metazoa; phylum Arthropoda; class Insecta; order Coleoptera; family Curculionidae; genus Listronotus; species Listronotus oregonensis. The sequence continues at coordinate 9,304 of JAHBCN010022976.1, read as the reverse complement.
AAACTAGGGACAGTTTTTTTATACATTTTGCAAAAACAACTTCGGTTTTTTTTTTACCTTTTTTGGAAAATGGATTAAATCAGGTATGGCATAAAAAAAATTTCCCCAAACATTTCTAGGTCAAAAAATGATTTTTCCTGTTCTTTCAGACCTGTTAAAATTATAAAATTTTTTTCCTAATCAAAAAACCCAAAGCATAAACACGGGCCAAATAAACGTAGTCTATGTATGTTGGGCCATTTTGTATGAATTTTTGAGTTTTTCATAACACTGGTTACCTCACCCAACTTTTTTTATTGGGCCCGTATTTAAAAAATTTTTAAAAAAAATTTAAAAAAAAAGTTTCATTCATTACCTTAGTTAAAGCTACGAATACATTTTTTTTTAAATTTTTTATTATTATTGGAGGGGCATGTCTGTAGTTTACGTAGGTGTGGGAAAATTCGAATTATTCGAATATTTTAACTAATAGAATAATTTGAATATTCGGGTAGTTCAATCTATTTGAAAAACGAACTTTCAAATCGAAAAATTTTGAACTGTTCAAGAATTAAAAAAGTTGAATTATTGGAATAATTTAAATGATTTTTTTTAAAAAATTGGGAAAGTCAATTGTTTAAATATCTGAAACATAAAAAATTTTCCCAAAAAATTTGACTGTCGGGGTTTTATGTAAAAAAAAAAAAAATATAATTTTTTCATATTTTTAGTATTAATTTTATTATGTTATTAAAATCCCAAATTTCCAGTTACAAAAAAAAAATTATTTTTAGCAAAAAATTTTTTTTGAAAAAAACAATTGGGAAAAATTTTTTACGAAAAAGGGTTTTTTTTTAACAAAGAGGGGAAATTGGGAAGTCCCTTTTTCCCAAAACGACAACTGAGGAAAACTTTTCATAATTTTGGCGGCTATTTTAAAAGGTTTGTAAAAATTTTTTAAAATTCCCCCTTATATAAATGGGGAATTTTTTAATATTGAATCCACAATAGGGGAAAATTGTTGTGGTGGTTACTTAAACATACTGAAGTTTATTAGAATAGTTTTGCCATTTTTTTTTTAAAATTTTTAACCCTTTTTGATAATCTTAAAAAAAGAATTTTTAAAAAAAGACTTTTTTTTTATTAATTAAAAAAAAAATTTTTTTAAAACAAAAATTTAAGGCTTTTTTAAGCCACAACGATTTTAAAATAAACATACAATCAATTATTTAAAAATTATATTTAAAAATTGTTGAACAATTCGAAGAGTTTAATTATTCGAATATTTTGGGGATTCGGATAGTTTAAACTAACGTTTTTCGGAATATTCGTTTAAAATTTTAAACTTGTCATGTGTATGGATGATAGTGCCTACAGCTTAGAGCTGTAAATATATCTTAAAAAAAATTAAAAATTTTTTTTTGGGTTTTGGGGGCCCATATTTCCAAAATTTCGAGATTGGTTTTTTTAAACTCTTCAAAATATTTTTTAATGGTGAATTTTTTTTTAAAAAAAAATTTTACAGGGTTTTCCCAAATGTCATTCGATGCCCTTTATTTTTAAAAAATATTAAAGATAGATATATAAAAAAATTTTTTTTAAATTTTTAAAAATTTTTTTTTATTAAAAAAGCAAAATTTTAAAAAAAAAAAATTATAAAAAGTAACTGGGGTCTAAAAGTAGGCATTACATCTTTTTTTAAAAATTTTTTAAACCCAAAAAAATTTTTTAAAGGGGAAAGCTAAAAATTTTTTTTGACAAAAATTTTTTTTTTGTGGGGTCAATTTTAAAAAACTAGTAATCTAAAAAGTCAATTTTTTTTTGGGGTGACTTTTTTAGGTCAAAAAAAATTGAGGGGAACGATTGTTTTTTTGTTTTTTTGTCTAAAAAATTTCAAAAAAAAGTATTAGGGGACCTTGTAAAAAAAAAAATAAAAAAGTTAATTTTTAAAGTCTGGGAAATTTTTTTTTGACATCCCTTTGTTGATAGTTGGCAAAAATTTAAAAGGGGGTTGGACATAATATCGGTAAAAATTTTGGGCCGCCGTCAGAGTAGCCCCCTTTTCTGTAAAAAATAGGAGGTTTTTGAATAAAAAAGGGGGAAAGGGGTCTTGGAAAAAAAATTTTTTTCCCAACTTCCCTAAAAAAAAATAAGGATGAAAATACTTTTTTCCCCAAAACACCCCGTGGGGGTCCCCCCTTTTTCCTTTTTTCCCCCTGATGATTAAAGGTTTGAATACCTTTTATATTTATCTTATATTCGGCCTTTTTTTTTCAGCCGTGTTTGCCCGACGTCTGTGGAAAATTTAAAATTTCCCCTGGGACTTTTTGGGTTTGGGCACATGTCTGATTCTACCATACGTACGGCCGAAAATATCTGTCATTGAAAAATTCAAATTGATTTGTTTTTTTGGTATTGTTTGACCGTTTTTAAAAAATTGACAAATAGTCCCTTTTCCCCAAAATTTGGGGTTAAAAAAAATTTTAAAAATTTTAGTTTAGTTAGCATTTCATCAGGGGTTATACATTCACGAAACTTTGACTGTTTTTTTAAACATCTCGAATTTTTTTAAAAAGTATTTTCCTGGATCCAAGTTTTTTCCCCGGGGTCTAAAAAAATTTATTAAATTAATATCTTTTTTTTTTTTTAAAAAGCACGGGGGCGGTATTTGTTTCTGCAGTTAGTAACACTTGCAAAAAAAATTTTGTTTAATTTTAAAAATAAAATAATAATAATTAAAAACCAGAATCGCTGAAACAAATTTAAAAAAAAAAAATTTTTGGGAAAAAAACGCGCAACCCTCACCATAGCGTTTTTTGATCTTTTTCCCGTTAAGGGGCCCAAAATAAATTGACCGAATATGGTGCTACTCTGACCGCGGCCTTTCTCGTATTCAGACCAAAAAAAAAAAAAAGGGCCAAAAAACCCCCATAACGGGTTGTACTGTACAGCACCAAAACTTGTACACTTTAAAATATAGTTTTCCCAAAAGGGGAAAAAACCCAAAAATCACGTTCAGAAAAAAAGGGTCAATTTTTAGTTAGTTAGACATTTGAAAATATTTAACGATTTTTTTTAAAACCCTTTCATAATTTCAAAAAAAAATTAAAAAAATAACCAAACGTTAATAAAAATGACTCCCAATAACAATTATTCAACATCGTTTTTAAGGGCCCGGGGTTTTTGGGATTTTTGTAAATTTTTAAAAAAACCGGGTGCCAATAATAAATTGGGATTTTTAAAACAGAAATATTAATAATTTGGGGGTTTATATTCGTTTTTAATGGTCAAAAAATTTTTTTTTCCCTTTTTAAAAAAAAAATATTTATAAAATAAAGCTTAGAATTTTGAGACTATGTATATAATTTAAGTTAAATAAGAAAAGGGGGTGTTGTCCAAAGTGGACAATAATAAAATAATTTTTAACAAATCGTCTACACATTTTGAGCAATAATATTTTTTATCATTCGTTTACACATTTTGTACGTCTACACATAATAAAAATTGTTTTGGGAATATTAAAAATTTTGTTTTATTGCAAAAAAGAGGTAATCCAGTTTACGGGGTTTAAACCCAAAAAAGGGAAAAAAAAGTTTAAAAATATTGTTTGTAGAAAAAAAAAAAATTTTCAACAAAAAATTTTCTCTAAACAAAACTTCCACTTTTAGTTGTCAACTTTCTTTGATCTTTCCAGTCTAAATCTTCCATAAGTTTTCCAAAAGTTGCAATTTGTTGCTTTTTTTACAAAATTCAGCAACTTTTTTTTCTTCCACTTGGAAAAGACAAATCTTCCACAATATTTTTGGGGTTTCCCCGGGGGGTCGGTAAAGATCCAAAAAGTTGACAACTAAAAGTGGAAGACATGTTTTGCTCGTTTGGGGCCGCGCTTGTAGAAAACATGGGGAAATCCTGCCAAAGAAAAACCAACTTTGTCAATAAGTTTTCCATTGTTACTTTAAAAATTTTTTAAGAGCAACTTTTAGTTTTCTACAAAAAAAATTTTACTTTTTTGCCCAATTTAAGAAAGCAACTTTTAGTTTTCACAAACAATCTTTTATCAAAATTTTTGTTTTAACGTCCATTTTTTTCCAGCAATACCTATCCGGGCTAATTTAAAAAAAAACCCAATTTTTAAAAAAAAAAATTATCTTGTGCTTATAGGTTTTAATTTGTAAATTTTTTATTTATTTTCTTTTCTGAGATAAATGCTAAATTCGATTTGTTTTAATTAACGGAAACCACCTTTTAAACCCCTATAAAATGTTTTGGGAAAAAATAGGATTTCTTTTAAACCCGGGTTTTTTAAAAAAGATTAAAAAGTTTTATTGATTTATGAATATAAATTAAAAATTAAATATAAATAAAGGAATGGGTGCGGTTTACCATTAGGTTTTCAATTTTATTGAAATGAAAAAATTTTTTTTTTTTCAAAAATCCGTTTTTTTTATTATTTTACAATGTGGTTTTTTCCCCAAATTTTTTTTCAAGATGTAAACATGTTTTCGTCAATAAATACAACAGGTTTTTGGGGTTTTATAATGTCAATAATACCATAATTTTAAAAATTTTTTTCCCTATTATTTTTTTTAGATCAAACAATATTACAGATAATAGAGGGGGGAAAAACCAATACAGGGAAAATATTAAAGTAAATGAATGGAACCATTATTTTTTTGATTTGTATTAAAAAAAAATGACTGCACTTTTCTGAATTGCTATTTTTCAAAGTGCTTCTCAAACTAAACAGGGGTGGCAAACCAATTTCTTTCATGCAGGATTTTCAGTGCCATAAAAAGATGTCAGTTAAAAGCCAAAGGTTTTAAGGAAATAAGACACGATAAGATGTTGGGCCCCATTCTCCTTCTACCGGCTCAACAAGAAGGGGGGGAAAACCCGCAGGGCATTCGGTCGATTCGGGGGGCAGCCTCCCCTCAGAAAATGCAATATTTCAATTTAAAACAGCAGCTGGCCTTTTACTGCACCCCCAAAAATGTTTCACCCCACAATATGCTAAAAATTGCCGTCGTCCGTCGTCGTATTGGAAGGGGAAAGGGGGGAAAAATTTTTTTGGGCGCTAAATTTTAAAGGGCCCTACCAATGAATCCTACTCTATTGAATTAAAAGGGGTGCAAGTTTTCCCTTTGGGGAATCGTTCATACAGGATAAAATGGAAAATATCTTTATAATCATTCTGTAACACAGAACCCAAAAATTTGGGGCTTTTAAAGTCGTTTAAAAAGTTTATTATAAAGTTATGTTTATAGGTTTAGTAGACCCCAAGAGATTGTTTTTTTTGATTTAAAAAGTGCCTTAAAAAAATGAATTATACCCGAATAAAAAAACATATATATATATATATATATATATATATATATATATATATATATATATATATATATATATATATATATATATATATATATATTTTTTTGTTTTTTATATATATATATATATATATATATATATATATATATATATATATATATATATATATATATATATATATATATATATATAAACGTAATTATAATCATAATTTTTTTTTTGGTTTTTTGTTCGGTCTTTTTTAGCATATATTTTATGAGGCAGTCTTGTTTGAACCAACGCGCGGGGAGGAAGAAGAATGAACTTTTTAAACCCTTTTTTTTTGGGTTGGGGCTCCCTGGAGGAGAGAGAAAACATACACCTTTCTTTTTTTTTCACACACACACATATTTGCACGGCCGAGCGGCAAAGCGTGATATATGCTGCAAGGTCGGGCACCAAAAATTTTGCGATAACTCTTTAAAAGTTGGGGGGTTAAAAAAAAATGGAGTAGTCTTAACAACAAAAATTAAAACTCCCCAGTAGTGCCATCTGCATATTCTTAATTTTTTTTTTTCCCCTTTACGATAAAGTTACACATAGTATAGGTTATAGGTTTTAAAAACCCCCCAAAAATATATATTTAACACTCTTAGAATCTATATGGGGTTTTTTTTTGGACAATAATTTTTTAAACCTCTGAATTAGGATGTTGATATTTTTTGGGCCAAATTTTTCAGAAAGTCTTAAAGAAATATCTGAAATGTTTTCTTTTCAATTGTCACATGTAATGATCGTTTAGTAGATCACACACAAATCTCTAAAAAAACCCTTTTTGGGGCATTTAAAAAAAAAATTATAAAAAGAATTTATGTCTTTCCCTTTATTTTTCCCCTAAAATGAAACTATAAGGATAGCGGTAGATCGCGCTTTTATTACATTTTTTTGGGGAAAGAACATTTTTTTATTAAATTTTTTAATTTCTTTAGATAAAATATTTATTCTATGAACACAATCCGGGTGACCCCAAAAGCTAGCAGCATTATCACTGTTCTCAGAAAACCCTTTCTCAGAATCCGTATTTTTTTGTTTTCAGTTTATCATCTGCAAGACTTCCAATCCGTCCATAAAAATACCCAACCCAAAAATTTTTATTATTTTTTTTTAAAAGCCCCCCATTTAAAAAAAACATACAAATTTTCTAAGCTCTTCGGCAAACCATTTTAATCAAACTAGGAAAAAAATTTTTTCTGGAACAACACTGCTTATGCATTAAGATAATAATACTGAAATGTTCAAACTTTTTTTCCGAAAAGCGTTTACGATAAAGAATGGGGAGGGGATAAAATTGAAAAACCTTCAACAGCTTTGAAAAATTAAGAACTTTCGCCTTACAGAACGTCGAGTTTCTACAAAAAAAAAATTTTTTTGTGATCAAAATATACTCTTTCTTTTTTGTTAATTTTTTTTAAAAAATTTTTAAAAAAAAAATTTTTAAAAAATATTGTTTTTAATTCCCAAAATAACCCCCTTACAACGGGTTTTTGCATATCCCCATTTTTGGGGGGGGAGAATGATGGTAAAAAAATAAGAAAAGGATAGCAAAAGTTTGGGGTAGTAAAAAAAATTTTAAAAATTTTTTTAAAAAAGAAAAATAGAAAAAAAATTAACTTTTTTAAAGATTTATACAGTAAGTGATTGAACCCAAAAAGCATCCACCTTATTTTTTAAACTGATTTTGGGTCTAAGCCTTTTTGGATTGTTAAAGTTTAAAAAAGAATGCTTTTTTATTAACTCAGTGTTTTTGTAATTAAATGATAAAACCATTGTAGGCTAACCCTGTGGTCTATTTTTCTATTTTTTAAGTCCAGAAATGATGAAGATCAAAAAAAAATTTTCCCCCCAATCTCCCCTTGGGGGGAAAATTTTCCCTTAAATTTTTTTTTTCTAGCCTATGTTTCTCAGAATAATGTGGATTCAATGGTAAAAAAATTTTTTTTTAAATTTTGGTTCAGTATTTTTGGGCCATTCAATTCAAACAAAAAAAAAGCAAACAATAAATTTTTTTTTTTATTATAAAATTATATAGAAAAAAAATTTTTTTTTAAAAATTTTAAAAAAAATTTTGTTAATTTAGAAAAAAATTTTAAATTTAAAACCCCGCAATAGATGATTATCTTGAACTAAAAAATCACAGATTAACTTTTTTTCTTTTATTCTAGAAAATTTAAATTTATCCGGGGTTTTTAAAATCACCAGATTACTAGATTTTTTGGGGGGTTTATATAACGTCTGTAATGGGAAAAAAAAAGTTTTTTAAAAAAAAATTATAAATTTTTTTAAAATCATTTTTATTTATTTAACGTACCCGGGAACGATTCAACACTTTTTTAAATTTTAACCACGAAAAATTTTTTAGTTCTAAACACATATTTTTAAAATTGAAATGATTATTTAAAGGGGTTTTTTTTTAATAGAATCTTCCATTTTTTAAATTTTTTTTAAAAAAAAAGTATACCGCTTGTATGGAAACGCAAGGAAAGTTTAATGCCAAATAAAGTTTTAATTTAAGATCAAAAAAAATTTTATAAATATTTATTCAAGATAATTTAAGAAAATATTGATTGGGGATAACTAATATAAATAAAATGGTTTTTTGGGGGTTTTGTGTGGTATCCGTGGGCGTGTTATTGGCTCACCAAAAAAGAGAGATAGAATTTAAAAAGGGAATAAAATTTCCCCAACCCCCAAAACACCGAATTTAATATCTTAATCATTTTTTAACTACAAGCCGAACAAAGAAAAATAAAAATTAAAAGATTTTAAATATTTTGGGAAAAAAAAAACCCATTACAGTGTACAGTGAAACTTATTTCGGGGTTAAGCCACGAATACATTTCGAGACGAGAGGGGGCCCACGAGCCTGCAAGCCTTTTTTCCCTTTCCCCTCGCGGTTTATTTTTAGTCTTTTTTTCCGATCAAAAAAGGGCCCGGTTTTTTTTAAAATTGGGGGGGGTAAAAATTTTTTTATTTGCGAGCATGTAGACTGAAGTAAACCTTTTTGTTTAAAATAATTATATAGATGTAGGTAGGTAGGTTTTAAAGTGGGGGTATTAAAACCCCTTTCCCCCGCGACCGATTGGTCTATTGGGGCTCGTTTTTTTGTATTTCCCCCACCGGTCCAGACTCCAAAAAATTTTTGATGATCCTGTTGGAAAAAATCTTTCACCCCCCCGGCAACAAGGTGTCATTGCCGAGGATTGCGAATTTTAGTCTTTGGGGGGGGGGCAGGGGAAACAGATGTGTTCTGCCGATTCACCCCCCCCATACACATGCGGCACTCGGCGTCATGTGGTTTTTCCCCAAACTGCAGGCCCCCTGTACAGTCCCCTTTTTGATTTTTTAAGGGTTTTTTTTGACAGTACATTTTTGGGTTTTGGTATTTTTAAAGGGCCCTTTCCCCAAATGTCTGAGACCCGGAAGTCCATGCCAGTACCGGAGATTTTTTTGTGTCCAAGCTGGGTATGAACTGCTTGGCTGTTCCATAAGATATACCGGGTGACCGGTTCCGGCCCTGGGGAATTTTGTTTCCCCCCCCTTTTTTGGGACGGGGGGGCTGCGGATTCATTACCCCCCAGGCCGGGGTGTTCCCGGTATCCACAGTAGGTAACCTTTGGGGTTTTTACCCAGGGTTTTACGCATTCGTTCCGATTATTAAAAAAACCAAAACATGGAAAAATTTTAAAAAAAAAAAGATTATTTTTAAAAAAAATTATAAAATCAACTTTGGGGGCGCAAAATTCTGATTCGGGGGTTTTTTTTATAAATCAGTACGCCATTATCGGCAAAAATTTCGTTCTTTTTTTTTCCCCCAAACTCTTTCAATCACTGACATCGTTATGAAAGCTTTTTGGGGTTTTTTTTTTTTTGGGGCATATTCAAGCGTTAACCCCTCCACCACTTTAATATAGGACTGAATAAAAAATTTTTCCCCCCCAAAATTTAAATTATTGTCATGCCC
>JAHBCN010022975.1:0-12972 GCA_019359885.1 Listronotus oregonensis | reverse complement strand
AGACAGACTATACATGTTTTTTTAAGTTTTTAGGTTTAAAATACTAAAAAAATTACCTACATTAACAGTTCAAAGGTGCAATTTCTGCTTCCAGCGTTAAAATGTTTATTTTAGATCGAAACATCTTAATTTTATGAGTCAGGTGTGATTATTTACCTAACAAGTTGTTTTAATTATTACTTAAAGCCCGTATATTTAACTCTTTGGCAGGCAAATGGTGCATATTGTACAAGTGAATTATGGTAAATATTTGGAAAACATCTATTTTAATTGTCGGTACTTTTTGCTTATTTATATGATGAAAGCTTAAATATTTTGAATACCTAATAGACAATTTTAAACGCAAGTGCAACTTTATTTGAAAGAGTCATCTAAATTTAAATTATGTTTTAGTGGGATGGATTTCTAATAATTGTATTGCATTGCATTTTTGCATTACAAGGCATGATTAATTTTGATAAACTGTTTTAAACGACAGATCCTTTTAAAAGGGAATCGATTTACAAATCCGGATCCTTGAAAAGAAATCAAATCACCAATAGGAATCAAAATTTCTTTTTTAGGAAAAATGAAATCCAGGCACGCCTCCTTATCCTGCAGACCCAGGGATCCTCCTAATCCAACACCCTTAACCACTACTATGTTTAATCTGAACTACTACGACATATTTATAAATGGGAATTATTTGTTGATAACATTTACAACAAAAGAACAGTTATTAGCATATTGTAAATTAATTGCAGAACCTGTAATTTCATTTAGGGGTGGTTATGGAACCCTTATTGTACGGCTTGATAAAGGGCAGGGGGGCATGGTCAATATTTTATTCGACATATCCTTTTTCTGATTTGTGGATTATAATGTAGCTCTAGCTACAGCCGTTGATTTCCACCCCCCAAAGTCGCTTGATTTTGGTAATTCCTTCTCCAGAATCCGCTAACATAGTCGCAGAAATCGACGAAAACTATGTCCAGTGTACTCTTCGGGGTTTTTTAATTTTAGGTATGAGAAATTTTCTGAAGGCATTTTACCTATTGAATTTATTCCCACACATTGCGTACTGCATGCTCCTTTTTTAAACCGACAAAAAAACGCTGTGTGGGGTATGTGGTTTTCGCAAATTGCATATTTACGGTACAATTGCAGATAAAGTCCGTTATTTGTTTCATCGACACTACAAAGATTCTGGAAGTGTTATTTTTCTGTCAGGAATTTTCACCACTATCAAATTTTCATTATCCTGTATGTCATCAACCATTATTTTTGTAAGTTCATCTCCCTACAAGCCCCGGGCAACCCAAAAAATTGTAGCAACTTTTATTAGAAGGTAAATATTATCAGGTGCTTTTTCATGAATCTTGAAACTTCTTCTTTGCTGAAAGTTTTTGATTTTTTGGCCGGTACCCCATTTTTTGGGTTTAAGTAGTGATGTTAGCTTGGAATATAAACTTAAATAAAGGGTTTCCCTTTTCACTTTGAGGACACATTTTAACATAGAGTACTTACTCCATAAAGTATTAGGTTTATATGTTTTTTGCAAATCCGCAAAATAGGCCAAGAACACTTTTTCTTTAATACTTTTTGTCCCCTTACTGGAGTACCAGTTTTCGAAATGACTATATTGATTCTCATATTTTTTACGAGATTTTGCTGGTAATAAATTCAAACTTAATCTGGTAGCTCCTCATCGGAACTACCCCTTTTAAATAATTATTTTTGTCTGATTTTTATTTAATTAAAAAAAGATACTATGACGCCTTTTCATTAAAAATGCTTGTTTGTATTGAAATTCATTTGTGCAATTGCTTGTTCATATGGAAACGAAGAAAAAATCTGACATGTGTTAAAATCACCAAGATTACATATGTTGCTTGACTTGTCATAATCATTTATTATTATTATACAGGGTAATTAAAAAAATGTTTTTTTTTTGTTTTAGTTGAAATATTGAAAATTACGAAGTAACAAACAAAAAAGAGAATAAACTAAAACTTGCAATGGCTTCGTATATTGCATGAAATAGCCTACAATTACTAAAATACATATAAATCTTGCTTACCTGTAAGATTTTAGAGTAGTTTTACTTTTTCGCACGGCGTGCAGAAAAGTTCACTTTTCCGCACGGCGTGCGGAAAAGTGCAACTTTGCGCACTCAAATGCCTGCGGAAAAGTGGACTTTTTCGCACGCTCGTAGGAAAATATAGTTTTAGCTTTATTTTGGAGTACTGAAGTCGCATTCAAATTAGTTTTTGGTAAATATTCTTCAAATCTAAATATGTTAGTTCTGAAATAAACATGAAACCACCCTTAAATGGAATTTTTTTTTTATTTCTTTATAGAATAATAACGATTTGGAATTTACCATAGATCACCTTACTTTAGATATGGAGTGGCTAATCGCATTTATGGCAAGTTTATGCTAGCGCGCACTAAACAAACGATAGTGTCATTTAGCATGAGTATTTAAAAAGCAGGACCAGTACCGGACTTAGAATCAATTAAATGCGTGACTGTCGACTTTACACGGTTTTATAACAGTTCAAAAACGACGAAGTTTGAACGCCTTTTTTATATTTAAAGGGTTTTGCTTTGGTTAGGGATCAGCAAAGGAATCGTGTTATACACTGTCACCTGTCGTTTATTTGACTGGACTTGCATATGGACGTACAATAAACGATTTTTTTGCGTGATTGGAACACGCCTAAAAACAGAAGGTTAACAAAAATGGTGGTACAAATAATGTTAACTCTTCTCCTCCTTTGACTTATGTTTTAGATAGCGATAAAAGAATATTGTAAACATCTTAAATGTATATATACAAAACGAGCATATATTTACTAGAGGCAGCCTTGCCGTTTGGCAGTGCAAGAAAGAAAAAATAATCATAGTATAACCTTTCTTCCTGACTCCAACGTGCCGATTGATCGACGCGGAGAGACCGACCAATCAGCACGTTGGAGGGAGAGAAAGGTTATACCGCTATTCTTTTTTTCTTGCACCAAGGTTCACTTTTCAAGGGGCAAGGGTGCCTCTAGTAGGTATATGCTCCAAGGGAATACGTTATATGTTGTAACCATGGTTACTGACTTTTTGGATTAATGCAATACATTTTTTGTTCAGATTTTTTTAATCCGAAATAAACAATTATAGTGATTTTTTTAATTATGATTGTGTTACAAAAATACGTAGATATTGATGAAACAAAAAGTTAATCCTTAGATAAGCCACAAGCGTCATGTTCAGTCGCATTCTCATTTTTTTATAATTATTAACTACAAAGCATCAGTTTTAAACCAGTATAAAAATTCGTGGCTTTCTACAGCTGTAACCTTTAGAAGAACAAAAGCAATTTAAGGAGCTGACAATGGAAAATATGTTCATTTTCGTTTGAGAACAACACCCAATCAACCCAAAAATATACATATTATTATATATATATATATATATATATATATATATATATATATATATATATATATATATATATATATATATATATATAAAAATTTTAGTAGGGTCCGAATTGTTATCAGTCTTTTGAGTTCTTGTAATGACAGAATAAACCTCGTGACTTATTAACATATTCCTATGCAAAGTTGTTTCTTTGGACAAAACTATACGGAACATTAATACTTCTGACCTAAATAAGGAAATTAAAACTTAAGACTTTATAGGAGTACATTTATTTAACAGAAGTAATGGTTTCAAAACTACTTTTTTTAGATAAGTTAATTTGGTCAATGAAATAACTAAAAACAATTCTGGTATGTTTGACATTATATGCAAAATAAAATATTTCACCAGATTTAATATGTTAATACTATTACAAATTAAAAATACCAGTAAATAAACTCCTATCTTTATTTTTTTTTTAAATAAAAAATACACAACCACTTTAGTCTAATAAAACAAAAAAAAGTCAATAAAACAGTAAAACTTGTTAAGAATCTATAATTATATAGAAATTTTATTACAAATCACTAAATAAGTTAGTCCAAAAACTAAAAAATCTCACAAAAGCGGACAAATTCCAAACAAGGCCAAATATTAGCAAAATGGCGTCAAATTGACAAAGTACGGAACTGGCCGGCGACAAATGTGTAAATAAAATCGACCTGCTAGTCCGTTCTGCGCATGATTTAAGACCCTAAGGTATGACTACTGCCACAGCGCATGGAAACATTTTTTCGCCCATAAAATTTAACTTTTGAACCGCGCATCTGATACCCTTTACCGGTTCATATGAAGGTCAATGGAATTTATCAAAAAAATGTCCAATTGCAGTTTTCTTGAGCATTTCATGTATGATAAATACAAAATATTAGTAAGTTTGTATCTTACTGGTACCCCTTTTATTTCCTTATAGTCGATAGCTTAAATGCAAAAAACCGCATCTCCAGGTGCGATTTTTTAGTGAATATTTTACCTATCTCTTGCAAGAGAGGTAAAAATAGGTTAATACTTTACCAATCGATATTAATTATAGCTACAAAGATTGGAAGCAATCAATCAAAGTTGGCGGGTAATTGTTTTCTCTGTAATTTACTAACAGCTGGCTTACTTTATTTAAGGATTTATATTAACACTTATTTATTAAAAATATTCCTGCATAGCTGATCCACATAATTCATTAGATTCCCTGTTTATGTCATGATATATTATGCAGAGTTTCTACGTCATTAAAATTTGTGTACAAAAAAAAAATCTAAAAAAATTGCTAAAAACTCAAATAAATTCGTTTTTTTGTTCACTGCTGGACTGTAAAGCGTCTTCATTTGGGAGGTATTTTTTCTATCTTGCGACAGTCCACAAAGGCTGAGGCCTAAGTATAACTTACCGTGGGTGTCTGAAGTTTAGTAAGAGGGAGTTTATTTATACCAGACTTAAATATTTGGAGATTTGGGAAAAAAGGGAAAACTTTTGCGGGTAGTAGGTGGACACTGGGATGAGGGAAGGAACGGGCTCGGGGCCTCTCAAATTGGATTGTAAAAAGATGCATAAAAGTGGCAACACGTGTTGCTCTTGGTAGTTGCCAAAGAAGGAATTATATTGGCCCAAGCTTCGAAGCAAAAGGTGTGAAGATACCTATAAAAGACAGATTTCCTATAGCTCGTCGCTGGGCAAGAAAAGAAAGCTTTTTTGTAAGTGTGGGATCATTAATAAGACAAACAGCTCTTTTTTAAGTGAAGTCAAGAATGCTAAGTGTTGTGGGATACGCCATTCTCCAGACATAAGAACAATCTTCTAAAGAGGGTCTGATCTGGGATACATACAGAGTATACAGATTAGAAGAAGAGAAATGCTTTTTGGCTTGAAAAAAATTCCAAGCTTTTTTGAAGCTGCTGAGGCTATGGATGTAATGTGTTTGTGCCAGTTAAGGTTATTCTCAAAAGTTACATCCACAAAATTAAACCATTCTTTGTTCTGCCGAATTTGGCAGCTCATATGTAACGGATGAGCATTGACAGACTTTTTTCGCGATACAGAACATGACTGTGTTTTGAAGGCATTAAACTGGACAAGATTTTTGGCGGCTCAATCCAGAATTAGTTTAAGGTCTTGTGAGAGAGATAACTGCATTGACTTGCGCATGTTTGGCAAATTAGAACTACAGGGTGGCTTAAGAAATTAAATATTAAAGTGAAGGGTACTTTCGTCAGCAAAACTATGATTAGGATTGATTGAGAAAGAGAGAAGATCGTTGATGTGAAAAGGAAACAGAGTTGGTGATAGTACTGGGGCACCCCAGCATTAATTTGGTGAAAGCTGAAAAAATAACCATCTACAATAAATGATATACGCCAATTAAAAATGAAACTAGAGAGGTAAAAACAAACCTTAGGTGAAAGACCGTAGTAAGGAAGTTTGTTAAAAAACCCATCATGCCAAGTGATCAAAAGCTTTGGATATGTTAAGAGCAACGACAAAGGAAAGAAGATCAACTGTGGATTTTTTTGTGAATCAGCACCCCCGTAAGCGAAAAAATTATCGATATCGGCAAGGTGTAAGAAAAGTCAAAAATTACCATAATTTTAAATGGTTTTATTGTATTTAATGGTCATACAATAGCTTATAAATTAATAACTTGTATAACAGTACAATATTGTCACGTCATGCAGGTAACTTAAAAAAAGATTTACGAAAAATATCGATTTTGGCATTTAAGTGTTGTCTTTCGAAAAGGGAGTTTACAAAAGAGTTGCGTGTTTTATGGTAACAAATTAAAAATGACGACAATGAATGTTTTAGAATAACAGCTATCGCGTTTTACGTGCCACGTACCTATTGTGTCCAAACTATCAGTCTACATGTAAGTAATAGTGTTACTTGTCAAAGTTTGTATAGTCTTTATTTTACAAAGTTATATTAACATGACACTCGCCATGTCATAAAAAAAATAGCCAAAACAAAATATTGGGGTGTAATAATTAAACAGTCTTTATTGAATTTTATTTGATTAAGACACATAAATGGATACGCGTTGTCGCACATAAAAACAAAAGACTCTGGCTCTGCTCCAAATCTGAATGTGTTGCCAACTTAAATTTATGAAACACACTGATTTTTCTACAAAATTTCCTGGGATTTTGTTACTGCGCCGAATCAAAAGGGACCTTAATGGCAGTTTATTTCATATTGAGACGGACACGGAACACATTACTGTGTTCTTCCTGAAACCTCCAAATTTTCTTGCACGACCCAGATCCACACCAAAAATTTAAAAAACTAAACTAAAACAGCCCTAACATATTTGTTCTGTTCTGTAGGACATGTTCTAAATATTACGTTTACGTTTTTAATATTAAATTTGAGCACGTAAATGTGTATTGGCAACGAGTAGAGCTGGGACGGATCCTTTAAAAAAGGAATCGATTTACGAATCCGGATCTTCGTAAATTTCTTTAAAATACGAATTACCATTCCTATTTTAAGGAAAAAGGAATCGAATCTTGGAAATCGATTCCTTTTTATCGAATCAAGAATCCGGATCATCTTTAGTTTTCATTCTTACAAATGGTAACTGCGATACGATACATAATCCCGATGAAAAATCAAGCGTCAAAGATTTTAGCATAAAGCCCGAGCCGTGAAATATAATTTTAGCCTCATTTGAAGTGCTGAGCTACTAAAGCTTATAACATCAAATGCAAGTAAAATTTATGCTTGTTTTTGGATACCACACTAAAAAAATTTTTTCATTTAAATGTTGTTTCTCTAGATCTGTAGAACAACATATTTTAGTTAAAAGTCACATCTTGAGTGGTTTACTTATTTAAAAGTTTTAATAGGCGCAAATATTTTTTTTTTATTTACGGAAATAAATGTGATGCTAAAAAAGAATCATAGGTAAAGATTTGGAAATTTAAAATGAAGATTTAAAATGGTGGATTTTGGCATTTATAAACCTATTTACCCAAGACTTAAGATATATGGATTTTTAAGGGGGTGTAAGTTCAAAATCTGGAAATTAATTATCCTAGGTCAAAATTTGGAAATTTAAAATGGCGGATTTTGACATTTATAAACGATTTGTCATAAATTAGACATATAAGGAATTGATTCCTTTTGGAATCAAATCCTTTCAAAAAGGAATCGATTTTGGATCATTTTAAAATTATATCCGGATCACGTATCCTATTTTAAAAAATTAATCAATTTCAGAATTCGGATCCTTAAAAAGGAATCGATTTTTGGATTAGATTCTAAAAGGATTCGATTTCTACCCAGCTCTGGCCACAAGTATATTTTTTGTTATTATTTTTGTGCCCAGAAGTGTTATTAAAAATGTGATCGTAACAAGCGGCCCTAACGGCCATAATTTTTCGAAATAAACTAACACGTATAAAATTATTACAAAATACAAATAGATATTTTAATCAAAAAATCCTACTAAAATTATTACAGCTATGATAAATATGGCTGCTGTCATAATACAGGTGGCTCGTAAGACCTAAAAGAAAAAAAAAATAAATTGAAATATTAAACTTTGGCGACAAATAAAGGCAGCTAAAAGATAAATCTTTGTTATAGTATATTTCTATGATTAATGAGTTTAACGTATTATTGGGGTGGGACAATATTAAAAAGAAATTATAGCGAATATATAATTATACTAAACGCAAAACAATTTCCGATGCACGTCATATGCTTTTCGTGACGTGGATGTTGCCAGCGTTGCCAGATAGTGATAAAAATACTGAGTATGTAATATTTTTAAAAATAGGTATTATTTTTTAAAAATGATATTTTTACACTCCTTAATCAAACGAAATTTAAAAATTAAATATTTATTTGGCTACATGTCTTAGTCATATACTTTATTTATTCCATTACAAACTATTACACAATAATTACGCCAGTTAGCATATAGAACGTGTCGATATATCCAAAACTAATATACACTCTAATATTCCGTTTCCTAAGCCACCCTTAAATTTGATTTGAAAAACAAGCGCAGGTCAATGCAGATATCTCTTCCACAAGACTTTAAAGTAATCTTGGATTGGGCGTGAAAATCTTTTCCACTTTTAATGCCTCCAAAACACAGTCATGTTCGCGTCGCGAAAAAATTCTGCCAATGCTTTTTTCGTTATATACGAGTGGCCAAGTTCTGCAGAACAAAAAAATTATTTAACCTTGTAGGTGTTACTTTTTAGAATAATCTTAACTGACACAAACACATTACATACATAGCCCAGCAGCTTCAAGAAATCTTGGATTCTTTTTCGAGCCAGAAAGTATTTCTCTCCTTCTAACCTGTATACACTCGTATGTATCCCAGGGTCAGACCTCTTTAGAATATTGTTCTCATGTCTGGGGAATGGCGTTCCTACCACACTTAGCAGCTTCCCTCTTGCCGTCCGACAAGCTGTAGGGGATTTGTCCCCTTTTGTAGGTATTTTCACGGCTTCTGCTCTGAAGAGTTAGCCAGTATAATCCTCCCCTAGCAGTTCCCAACAGACCAACATGTAGTGCCACTTTATGCATCCTTTTACAGTCCAACGTGAGAGGGCCCTGATCTTCCCCCTTTGTTCGTTCTTTCATCCCTAAAGTGTCCAGACTATGAAACCTGCTACCCGCGGAAGTTTGTCGTTCTCCTCCCAGTCTCCAAATATTTAAGGCCCGTGTCACTTAAACATGACACAAATTACGTGCTGTTCTAAAAGTTATTTTTGGTAAGTTTTAACTGATTATGGTTATTACATTCAAGACTTACTTGTTTCATACATCTGGTAAATAGTTTCAATGAATCGCTCCGATATCCAAAATTTCCACATTTGTAATTCTCTTTTGCATGAGAACGTTTCTTTTTAGGCGGGCTTTAGCAGCCATTACTTTTAAGCGATTGTGAAATTGACTAACAGTGGAAATATTTAAGTTTAGGGCTGCAGCAACACGCTACAAATTAAAATTTAAAATTACCTTGCAAGTTTTATATGCTACTTTTGTGTTAAACTTACTTCTCTTACTGCAGTCAAGGGCAATAATGGGCCCTTATTTTCCAGTTCTTGCTGAAAATAGCTTAGCAAGGAAGCTACTAGCTCTTTGCATCGGCTGTTTAAATGCTTGGCATTTTGAGACTGAACTTGAACGTAGAAGTAAATGCACAGTAAACTACAAAGTCTTTGTTTTCAAAAAAACAGTTTTTTAAAATAACACTGATAAAAAAATACACACCAACAATAACTAGTATTACTAAAAACACAAAATTGTTATAAATAATAACAGCTGGACAGGAAGCATAAATCAAAGAATGAACGGCAACGTCGCTAAATACGACAACATGACAATAATAAAATTCAAATTAAACCAATTTTTTTCAGATTTAACTGATATAAATATTCTATGTAATTGAAAATTAGTATTAAAGTGAAATGAAATACTTTTGATTAAATTCATTAAAAAGCCAAATTGTAATAGTTTTTACCTAGATTTTATTTCGTCACGTTTGGGGACCTGAGTATTATTTATCAGCTGATTGATGACGTGCATCGGAAATTTTTTTGGGTTTACTTTATATAAATATTAAACAATAAAAATGTTTTTTTAACAAACGGTTGATCGCGGAAAAGCAATGGCTTAAATTGTTAAAAGTTAACAACGGTTTAGAATGAACAAAAGTATTTCAGGTTATTCAATGATTTTAGTAGGAACCTGTCAAAATCTGACATTTTGTTAAATATTTTAAACCGTTGTTAACTTTTATCAATTGCTAAGTTAACAAGGGCTTAGAATGTTTAACAAAATGTCGATTTTGACAGGTTGCCTACTAAAATTATTGAATAACACTAAAAAGATTTTTGTTAAAAATTCTAAACCGTGGTTAACTTTTACCAATTGCTAAGTCCATTGCTTAATTTAACAACGCGATCATCACTCAGCCGTAAGTTTATTATTCGATTTGTTTAATAATGTGTTGATGCGCCATGGTGTCTTACACATTCATTAATGCGACTAGGCATACTTCTATTAAGTGCTAAGATATGGAATTAAATCTGGCTTCACTATTTCTTCAATGTAACGGGGGAGTAGTCATGCTCCCTTTTTAAAAAAACCAAAGGGGAAACCAGAAAAAGCAATGACACCCCATTCTATAATTTAACAGTACGATGAACATGCCTCAAAAAAAAAATTGGGGGGACCCACAAATCTCCACGTTCCTTTCCTTGTCCGACCATCGTGCATGGCAAACCCCAAGGGAAATTTTTAAAGGTGTATGGAAGCCCAATGCTATGGCCCATTGGGATCAAAAAATGTCCAGCCCAGTATGAAAAAAACCCAAAAGGGGCCCCCGATTTTGGCAATAACAAAATTACGAAATTTTTAATGTTTTCCCCCACTTACACGCTGATAAAAAAGGGAATTAGCCAAAAATTATAATTTTATAAAAGCCGGGGGTGAGTTTTTGGATTGATAAAAAAACCTTTTTTTTTTAAAATGATTAGTGTTTATTAAATTGTGCCTTTAATTTTGGGGTTTATTGTTTGTTACTTATAATATCGTAACAAAATGACTAGAGGTTGTATGGTTTTGTCTTAAAACCCCAAGGGAACATCCCCGTCTTTTTAACTTTAGGTAAGTATTTTTTATATTTAAATTAGGTGCTTCTTATAAGACGTAACGTTAGGTAACCGAATAAATAATAATATATCAATAATTATGAATAATAGAAAATGAAAATTTCCCCCGGAAATATAATATATAATAGTGAGAAAAGTAAGGCAATCTTAACTATCTTTTAGATGTTTCCCCCCAAAGTTTGTGTTTTTTCTGTGAATTATTAAAAAGAAATAAGGTTTACATTTAGGTATTTTTATTTCATTTAATAATTTAGTACACTTTTTAAAAATCAAATTATTAATTACTGGGCAGACCAGGCAAATTTTAATATATACAGGTCCCTTAATTGAATGAAAGGAAGTACAATTTTGATATTTTGGGGGGTGATTACAAATCAAAAAAAAAGGCAATGTTTCGTTTTCGAGATATTCATCATCAAAATTGAAAATAAACCCCAAACCCTTTTTCCCCATTCCTCCTTTTTTTTTAAAATTTTGATTTTTACACTAAATTGGCACACAATTTTTTCACAAACCCTTTTTTTAAAAAATTTTTTTTATGTTTATTTTACATTTTTTTCATTTTTTTTTTTTTAAGAAAATATGGGCTCCTTTTTAACTTAAAAGTTCGCAACTTAAGGAAAAAAAAAAGTAAATTAAAAAAAAATACAAGGTTTTAAAAAAGTGTTTAAAAATTTTTCGTGTGCCACTTCAGTGTAAAAATCAAGAATTGTGTACAAAAAGGAGGGGGGAATATAGTGAAAAAAAAGGTTAGTTTAATTTTCAACTTTGATGATGAAAATTCGGGGAAAGAAACGTTGCGGAAAGAAAATTTTCAGATTTGGAATCAGCCCCCACAAAACCCCTGTATACCAAATTTAATCAAAATCGGAGAGGAGGCAACTTTCGAGACAATACCATTTGTTTAAAAAAAAAAATTTGATTTTTGGTTTTAATCTTGCATTATCAACTTTTTAAGCTCGACATACTGTACACACATAATATTTAACGGATACTGTTACAATGGATACCAGGTACTAAAGGTTACTAAAAAAATTTTTTAAACCCCTGTTATTCTGTCTCATGATTGTTTTTTTTTAGTGGAAAGTTTTGCCTAAAAAAAAAGTTATAAAAATTTTCACTTTTTAATGTAAACCAGAATCTTAGGATTAGATTAAACTCATTTACACTATCTTGCCCTTCTTTTTCAAAAATTGGTGATAAGTACGTAATACTATCATACAATGTTTGAAATTTATTTAAAAAAAAAGTGTTTTTTTAAATTTTTTACAAAAAAATTTTTGGGAAAAAAAAAAAAAAATTCCAAAAAAAACGACCATTTAAATAGAAGACAGTAAAGTGGCGCCATCTATTTTTTCCATATTATATCAGATGATATAAAATCTAATATTACACAATAATTTTAAATATTCTATAGTAGTATCCTTTAATAACCATCAATTTTGTGCAAAAAATAAAAAAAAAAAAATGATTGTTGGCATTTGACATTTGATGATGTCAAATTTTTATAGATAGTTCAAAGAATTTGGGGGAAACCGGCCCTGATATACTATTCATTGCGCAAATTCCGCAAGGCCAACCCCCCCCTCCCGCTGCCCTGCACGCCTGGACAATTTTGTTCTACAGTATTGGGCTTCCATACACCTTTAAACTTCCTTGGGCTAAACAAAATCGGAATTCCATCGAGGTCAATTGTTTCGGGGGCTCTTTTTGTTAAAGGTAAGGGGGGAAATATAAAAAGAGCAAAACTTCTTATTAGACGATAAACTGTTTGCATTCAAATTTGCCTTGCCGTTCTTTTAAAACCCTAGTTTGTTTTTTCCCCCTTTTGAAATGATCTCGTAAAAAATAGCAATCCTAGGCGGCGGCCTTCTTTTTAAACCACGTCTGA
>JAHBCN010022974.1:0-12992 GCA_019359885.1 Listronotus oregonensis | reverse complement strand
AGGGGGGAAAAATTCCCGCCGTCCATTCGGTCTCGCTCATGCAACCGCAGATTACTAATAATAGGCTGCATTCCGATTCACGTCAAAATCGCTGTCAGCGCCTTGCTAAAACAAACAGTAGCGGCTTGCAAACATAGATAGTGAAGAAGAATTTTATTTTTCTGAAAACTCGGTACTAAATTCGTTTATATTATTTCCACAAAAAAAAAGAGAAAATTTTGGGTAAACAGTATATTTGAAAACCGTTATTTAAGTAAATACTTTTAACTTTTTTTGATCCCATAGTGGTTTTCGGTCAAACATAAGGAAAATCAATTTTTTAGTATCCATTTTCAAACACGAAACACAAAATTTCAAGAAGATACAGTTCGCGCGAACTGTCTAAAGTCCAAAATTTCTGTCAGTGACTCATTTAATACCGGCCACCCAACCGACGAAGCGGTGAATAAAAATCAAACACTGGTAAATGATTTTTAAGCCATGAATCTTTTCCGCTCAAAAAAGGAACCGGCCAAAAGTTTCATCGCCACGTTGTCATAATTCGCGAAAATAAGTTACCAGCCAGGACGTTTTAAAATAGCACGCCAAATGTATTGAAATCATTGTTATCGAAAGGCAATAAAAGTGACAACAAAATTCCTTAGTTTAAACTTGAACAGACATGAAAATAAGCGTATCGGGGTTTTCGTGCTGTTCGATGATTTTATTAGTTATTATTGATTATGGACAGATTTTGAAAGTTTAAATTTTTAATGCTATACGGGGTATTTTCAAAATATTATAAATTTCTAATAATTGTAGTATATAGATATTGTTTTGTGCCAATTTTATAATAGTTTATCTTATTTAGTGTTTTTTATATAAAGATTTAGTGTTGTTAAGTGCTTTTAATTCTGTAAAAATAGAATATTAACCCAAACCCTTTTAAATAGTTATCCGCCTACAAAAAAACTCAGTTAACGTTAAAAGAACGAATAATGGGTTTAAAAAAAGTTTTCCATAAATTGGGCGAAATCCAGAACAACCACTTTGGATGCTGCAGAATATGTAACATAATTGAATTGTTTAATTCCATTTTACGACATATTCTTTAAATTCTGTCATTTGCACGAAAACATATTTAAAAAAAATCATACTATGTTAATATTAAAAAAAAACACTTAAAAAATAAGGAAAAAAACCTTAATTTTCAATAAAAAGTAGGTAAAACGTTTCGTCCAATTCAACTCGAAATTTAAAAATGTTGACCGTTACCAGGTTTAATAGTTTTCTTTATGACATTTTTATAAGGTATGCGAACCGCTTCGCTGACCCGCAATGTTTGATCAAAAAAATTCTCGATATGGAAATCCTAAAATGGAACACGAAAGACCCGAAATAGTTATTGGATTCTACAAGCTGATGATCTCAGAGCTTTCGTGTTCCTTATATAGTGGATATTTTTGATGAAGCAATTCGTGTAAATATCGTATTTAATATTGAAATTGCAAGATCGGTGGTGAATTGGTAAGTCGGTGTAACTTGGATTGTCTATCGTACTGCTTTTACATCTTTTTTAATTTATGTTAAGACTAAAATTTTATTATTTTTTTCATGTAGCAAAATAAAATCAGAGAAGGTAGAATTAAAGTAAAAAATGTATTTTTTTTTTTAAAAACGTTGAAAAATCGCCAAAAAAACTGAAATTTGTGATCTATGACCTCAAAATAGGAGGTGTGCAAAATTAAGCAAAAAAATACATTTTTCATTAATCCGAATAATACCAAAATAATATAGGCTTGTTACTAATTTAAAGGCTTGATGAAAATGTAAGAAAATAACTTTTGCTTGTAAAAAATATTTTCATGTTTTGACGAAATGTTATCATTTATTTTCTAAAATGCATACGCCACTGGAATTGATTCCCATGACCCCACACAACCCGGGGCACTCTAAAAGCGAGCGATGCGTCATTGACAGAAATTTTGGACTTGAAGTATAGTTTGAACTTCTAGCAATTCGCCGCGAATCTCCTATGTTCGCGCTAACAGGTCGCTTTCACTGTAAACACCTCCAACTATTTAATAGGTTTAGTTTAGTGGCCCGTATTATCGCGTAGTCGCGCGAAGTCTTATTCGCGCGAATTCGCTTGCAGTGTAACCGCAGCCTCACATTTTCATTCCGACGCTCGTTCTCTGATGGGCGAAATTTAAATTGGTTTGTGACACTTCAGGTGGGCCAATATCAAAGGCCCGGCGAGCCGCGCGTTAAGTATAGCGAATATAGACCGTCAGCCCGTGAAAAAAAAGGGTTACTCGTACCCAGTATGCCCTTTTCTCGGAATTTTCTAGATTTTTGGAGAACGTTTTAAGAATTTTCGTTTAAATTATTATTTAATTTACATTATCAACTTTGTTTTGTATCTGAAAACAGTAACTAACTTGTCGCCGAAGCATTAATAATATGTTTTTTTTTATTTTAAAAGGATTTCTGGTTTTCTTTTTTAAATGATCTGCATGTTAGTAGGGATCAATTGATTTGTGCACTCTGTTAGACCACATATCCGTACCCTGGGACTTGGACGAACTCGGCCCACCTTTGCATCTCTGACCAGCATCCGAAAAAATATTTTGTAACAATTAGGTAATTTCCTATCCCTTGGGTTTTGCATACGGTAGACTGGTTACTGTTTATTGCTTTAAAATGCATACAATGACGTCTCTAAAATGTTCTTGCCAGTAATTCTATTCTTTAATCTGGTTATAAATCAGATTCAGAAAAAGTTTACAAATTCATCATTTATCTTTTTTATTGTTATTTTTGCATATATTGACAGATAATCATCTGTCAATATACGCAAAAATATACATAATCATATCATAATCATGAATCTAGATATTAAGGGAGGAATATATAAAACTACAATAAAAAACAAAAATACTTTAACAAGGCCTTTATTGGATATTATTATTGGTCATATATTTAAATATATTGTTGGATAAATATTTAATTTATTTAAAAGGAAAACATTCAGTTTAAATACAGAATAAAAATTAAACACAAACCATTTTTTTAATAAGTATATGTCTAAATAAAATTCCGGATGGCGTGCTACTACGAATTCTTTAAATTGAACAACTATAGTAAAAGTAAACCGATAAACTAGCTTAAACAATACAATATAAAACATAATAAAGTTTTATATTGTTAAAAACTAGATAACAAATTACTGTTCGTTAAAATGAAATGTATTACCATAATGGATGCTTTCAGACTGACTATATTTTCCAGAAATGTTTCCACATGAGGCGTATAGTTGCAAAAGTCACATTCTCCACCATAAGTCATTTTTGGGAAATTAAGAAAAACGTGACGTTTTTAAATGTTAGTTTTTTCGCATACTACTTTTTATGTAAAAAACAGCAAAAAAAATTAGGTTTTCGGTGGTGTACACTATATTTGCTTTAAATTAGTAAAAGTTAAAATATTTTGGTTTTTCGTTTGGAGAATGTGAGCTTTGCTGCATATTTTTGGAGAATGTGAATTTTGCCACTAACAGTTTTGGAGAATGTTAGTTTTGCAGCTGATGATTTTCAATTAAACACTCAAAAACATGAAATATACTTTATTTTAAAGAAACGCTACATGTAAATAAGTAATGCAATTAAATAAGTAATACATTTAAATTCGAGGTTCAATAACTTCTTCTTGAGGGTCACACAGAGTCTCATTTGCGTCAATTTCGCAATAATTAGTGTCTTCAGCTAAATCAAGGACATATTTGTAAAAATCGAGATTTAAGTCATTGTTGTCTCTCCAGTCATTTCCGTAATGTTTGCACAAAAGTTTGTTGATATTTTCTTGCAGATGGTTTTGGCTTGACATGTTTCAGATTTATAAAATACCTCACCTTGAAGGAGAACTTTATTACTAGTAGTTTTTTTAAGCAATATTCGCTTACATTGCTTCAGTCGAAAATGCCACGATCCCGGTGGTTTTATTACTGCATCCTTGGCCACTTTCCAATCTAAATTCTGACAGTCTCTTCCAAGAATTTTTACCGTTGCATAATGAGAAAATATTTCTCGGTATTCTTCAGGAAAAAGAATTACTTCCTTTTTTTTAATTTCTTTTTCGCTTAGACCAAAAACTCGATCTGGTGGTATAAAACTGTGACCGGTTACTGGAAAAATTATTTCTACCTCTTTGATATTTTCTGGTGCACAAGCCAACCATTTACACATCATTCCGACCAAAGTAGAATTCTTATTTTGGCCTGAACAGCCATCCGACATTAATCTTATTTTACTAAAATTTGTGAGGTCAGTCATTTGAAGAGTGTCATATACGCAGGATGAAATCTCATTTGATCCTTTTGGAAATTGATTCTCTGTCCAACAGTAACAAGTTACTGTCTGAGGGTTAATTTTTCCTTTGGAATATCCCTTAACAACTGTGAAATTATAAATATATAGTTGCCGACTGTAGTATGTCGCCTGGTCCGGAATTTTTGGGAGAGGCTGGTTTTTTTGACAATCGAATGATAAAATTAATTGGTCTTCCTTGTCTTCCTAAAGAAGTTGAAAAAAAGCATTAGCTCTCAGCTTGTGCACTCGTTGTTCAGTCATAAGGGTTGTTTTAGCAGCTAAGTCTTTACATATCCTGATTTGTTCTCTAAGATATAAGCATTTAGAGCACACATCAGTACGCGGATTTCCAAAACCAAGATTGTATGAAGTATTAAAGACTTTTCGAAAAAAATTCATCTTAACAGGAATTCCATCATACATCCTATGCATCTTTTTTATGTTTAGATCTGATGATAGATACATCCGTGATGAAACTGCGGAGCGACAATAGTGGCTCTCTACACACTTAAATTTATTCAAGAAATTCATAATGCTTTCTTTTTTTGGTCCATACTCAGCAATTTTCCTATCACCACCCCTTCTTTCAGAAGGCAGCTGACCAGTAGCATAATATCTTTTTGACAAAATATTTAAGCGAAATCTGGATACATGTAAAATCCTTAAAAATGTGTTCAAGCAAACGGGTATTAAGCGCATCTTTGAATCTGGCAAGATATTTGGACCGAAAAGATGGTGTATTGTATCGTCCATTCTTTGGTCTCAGCCTTTTCTTATGGTTTAATGCAATATATTTAATTAAAAATCTATCCTGTTCAACTTTTGTTACGTTACTATAAAAGTTCTGGTTAAATCTACGAATTTCTTGCATTTTCAAGGTATTACATTTTAATGCGCCATCTCTGTGGGAACACTGCGGTGATTCAGGAAATTGTTTGGCAGCATGCCTTTAAGAAAAAAGAAGAAGTAAGGAAAATTGTAAAAACAGCTTAACCTACAACCTAAAACATACCTTTTAGTTTTTAATTTATTTCGTTTCCAGTTCTCCGGATTTCTTTGACGCTTCCTTGTTTTGCTGCCTTCTTGGCAGGGAGTAACATTGACATCCATACCACAATATTAAACAGAAATATTTAAACGTTCTAAAGAAACACAATAAAAATAACGACTGAAAAGCGTCGATCTAATCGACTGGCGTACCTAACGTCTACTACAGATACTAACCATGGATAATGTGATTTATGAAACTAAGCTTACTTTATCATGTCATTTGAGTATGGGAGAATGTGATTTTTGGCACTATTTAATTTCGCATAGAATCTGTTGTGGATATTGTGACTTTTGCAACAAACTGTCGTTTTCTGAGTTAAATTGATATGGGATAATGCTACGTTTGCAACTATTTTACCTTGCCATCTTGTAGGTTTCAGATTTTTCCAAAAAATGGTGCAAATAACTAATTTTTCATAAAAATTGGAGAATGTGAGTATTGCAAGTACACGCCTCACATGTGTTCTAAATGCAGCGTAATTATGAGTTCGTTATATTTTAATTTCTTAAGAGTCCATTCGCGCCGCGTAAATTGGATCCAATTTGGGGTTCGGGGCATAATGTTTTTTCTCAAAAACGGTTTAAGTTATCGATAATTTTTAAAAACTATAGGAAAGCCAAAACTTAAATCTAGGCTTCTGTTGTAATAGTTTTTTAAATTTGGATTTAGTTTTTAATATTTCCTTGAGTGAAAGTCACCCTAAAATCAGTTATGTTTAGATACTATTTTCTCTTATATTTTAAAAATCCGTTACAGCAGAGGCATAGATAATTTCCTTACCTTTAAAATAGTGTATAATTTATGTCATTTAAGTGAAAAATAGTTACCAAAAAACGTTATCTCCTGTAGGCTTGCAATCGGAAATAACATCGCATCGATACACCGAATTTGGAAGAACCCGAATAAAATATAATATTTTTCTCTCCGCCCACTGTCTCCCCGTCCTTTCGCCCGACCCCTAAGAAGTAGCGTAAATGCACTCTTAAACAATTACCCATAGTTCATTTTCATAAAATAAAAACGAAGAACTGAACCACACATTAGTGTTAAATCGTTAAATTTAGTCAGAAATGTTTAGAAATATAAATTTATATTTTTTCTCTAATTACCATGCTTTTATTAGCGTCACCTGTATGTATGTATGTATATATGTAACATAATCTTTCATCTTAATTTTCACCAATTTGGGGCAGTCTGATTAATTTGAAAATTTGTATAGGGGTCAGAAGTTTTATGACAATAAAATTACTTCACAAATTCGTTTTTATACCCACACTAGGATCATTAGAATAAAAAAAAATAAAGAACACTTTCTCAAATTGACAGTACTTGCGCATTCACCAATTTTTATGTTGTTTTGGGACTAAAATATAAGAATATAAATTATAATTTAAAAAGTAAAAACCACGCTTTTATAGCAAACTGAACTAAAATGTAGAAAATAATTCAACTAGAGTATAAAAGCGTGGGCTGCAATTTACTATATTTTCATATTTTCTCTAATTCTGTAAATAGCTAGCCAATAAAATAGTTGTGACATTTAATATCAATAACAAAACGTTTTTTACTATAATTGAATTATTTTCTACTTTTTAGTTCGGTTTATTATGAAAGCGTGTTTTTTAGTTTTCCAAAACTATAATTTGTTTTAAGTACTGTACCAATAGGTTTACATTAATAAATATCGTTTATTTAAATTTATTTTATTTTGGTAAGTTAAGTACCCTATTGAAGAAGTTAAGAGCACTGTACTGTAGTGTACTCCATGTTTTTTACATTGTCATCATTACTTTATTATGATGATGATATAGGAATAATAAATTAATATGTAAATCAGAACTATAACAAAACTATTGCAATCTAGAAAATTATTATTAGTACATACTTTGGTTAAATAGAAACAGAATATTAAAATATTAAGTAGAAATGCTAAATAATAATACTGCAGATCAATAAACTTTGTGTTAGTAACCGATCGTGTACTACACACTTCAATTAAGTTGCAATTTGTTTACATAATGATGTATTTTAATTAATTATTCTATTAAGATGGAATGCCATGTCATTAAAAGCATATATATTTATAGGCGATTGCAGCAGGCGATAACATTTTTGAAAGAATTTGTCGAATGTCATAATTATTAAAAATCTTTAAGTGTCAGTCTCATACTTAAGGGGTAATGTGTAATCTGTTTATTTTCGATTGAGAAAAGCACCTAAAGAGGAAAACTATTAAGTTGATTTAAAATATCAGAACGTGAAATTGCAAAAAAAAATAATAAATCGCATGCTTAAAAATTTTATATTTTTTAATACGGTAAGATAAACTGAAAAAAAAAACTGTTTTTCTCGATAGCCCTACGTATGTGTATAACCTTAGTTAGATTATAGGCAAGGATCGTTAAGCTCTTTTATTTTACCACATGAAAATTGTAGATTTAATAAATTGGACATAATCGAAATAAGTGTTTAAAGGCCCTTTTTATATGGGTCCATGTGCATACCGGTTAAAAAATGTTAAAAAAATATTTTTTTCCTTCACTAACAGTTATGAGGCTTCAATTCTTTTCCTCATTAATGGGTCTTGTTAAATATAATAAATTTAAATGCAGATATATGCGGAGCGATATGAATTTTAACACATTGTCCTGTAATATAAAACGCGACGACCCCATACTGGCAGATATGGTCATAACTATTATTTGATTATTACTATTGTCTACTATACAAGCCGAAAGAAAATTATATACCGGGGTCCCAAGCAGAAAGCTTCAACATTTTTTAGTAAACCATGAATGAATGATTTTAATTGGCACAAGCATATTGTATCCACAGCTACAGCAGCTTTGAAGAACTCAGATTTCTTTTTGAAACCAGACAGTATTTCTTGTCTTAATATGTATACTCTGTAAATATCCAGATTATACCTGTTACGGGATTCGGCAGTGCATGCCACGTATCCATCTCTTCTTTGAGAATCAGATTTCCAGGTCTTTTTTGCGATTATTTTTAACGTGTTTAGATTTTCGGCTCAAGTATTAGTTTTTATTTTTATTTGTTATTTAGATACGGGTTTAGTTTTCTTAAGTTTAAGTGTAAAAGCCGTGAGGGGTTAATAGCTTAATTTATTTTTTTTTTTGTTTTGTTTTTTGTTTTGGTTGTGATTTTACTTTCTATAAGAAGCAGGCATTTTTTTTATTCTTATTGTTTAAACTTGCTAAGTTATCAATTGTTATCAATAACCAAAGAATCCCTTAATCGGAGAGATGAACACGGGCATACTGAACTACTGACTTCGGCGCCGCAACTGCCTCTCATAGCTGCTTCAGCCGACCCAATAGCCCAGTCTCTTATTTCGGCACCGCAGCGCGCTGCTGCCTCAGCTGATCAAGGGAAACTACAGGGACTTTTCCGCTTTGCCGCACCGGCACGGGCTAAAACCTTGCTAGGACGAGCACAACGGCGGAACAGGGCGATCAGACAGGGTTCTATCCCGTTGCCCCCGTGCGACAAAGAGGGCAACAAACAATACTTTACATAAGAGGGTGTAAGGTTAGCGCGAACAAAACTAAAACCGAACTTTCCGTCGGAGACTATTTTCAAACATACACAGGAGCCCCAAGAGAGGTCGACCACCTCCTTGCTGCTTGCAGCAGCATCTTTGAAAGGTCTGCTTCTGTTCAAGACTAAGGAAGTCAAAATCAAACAACGGTCAGGAGTAGAAATTGCCCAGAATTAGCCAACGTGACATGGAAGCAAGATGTGGGCGCCACTTAGTGTCCACCGTCGGTTCCGAGATAGGTAATGGCTTTAGAAGCCTCGATCATCCCTGGGATCGGTCGGGATATGAAGTGGGGAAGCCCTTGTTGCCCAGCGAAGACTTAGCACTTTGCTATGAGGGCGGTTTTCCCCCTTTGTTGCCGGAAAAGACTGAAGCGGATGTGGGTGCCACTTTGTGCGCCCCACCTTGTTCATCAGGTTGTAGTATTGCAGGCACCGGGAAGGTGCCTGCAATACTATATCTGGATGTAGAAAGTGTCGGGGATTCTGCGGCAAGTTCGTGGAGTGCCGCCATGCCACAGTATATTACAGATTTTGAGCTGCCTTTCATTGTAACACAAAATGCGCTTAAAAGCTTAATAAATTGCAGGCACGAGCACGTAGAGGGATGCTGTCAGGCCCCAGTTTGATTCGCTCAAGAATTAAAGCCCCTGTGAATAATAGTAAGAATCCAACGGAAGAGTCTGAAAGTGATAAAGATTTTCCACCTTCGTCTCATACACACAAGTGATGTCTCCCTCATTTGTTAGGATGCTGGAGTCCACTCTAAAATGATTATAAATAAATGTTCATTCACAAAATATCGTTTTGGTGATCTTGAACAGAAACGGCTTTCAAAAACAGTTTGGTTAATAATAAACAAAGTAAAATTTGTATATAAAGTACGTGCCTTCTTTTATTTTAAATTAATAAAATACATAATTAGATTAAAAAAAAACTAATTGCTTTTTTTCTTTTATCTTACCATTTTTATTTTTAGTTTTTAATTTTAAATTAGTAACAAAAAAGACACAAATGTAATAAATAGTAGTAATAGTAAAATAATATCAAGGTAGTTAAATTTTAATAATCAAATACATTTGAAAAAAAAACTGTAGGTTTAGGGTATTTTGTTAGGCAGTTAAAACACCTACATATCTTATTTTTAAAAAAATTGATATCTTCACCTATTTATTAATAAAATAGTTATTAGAAGTCTAACGTATACAAAACTTTATGACAGACTTCTGACGTCAGAATGGGTCAACCTAATAACTCGAACTATTTATGATAATTTGTAATTGCTCTGTTTAGCAGTCAAAAAGTTTTGTTTAAGTTAACTAATATTGGTTTTTTATAATTTTTTCAAAACGTGCTAATAAAAATAAGTGTTTTTTGGTTTATCGTACACTATAAAATTTGGTGTCGTAGTGAGATAGTAAGCCGGCTATAAAAAGTGAAAGTTTATAAACGTGACATCGTCAGTAAACATGTGTTCTAATTTTTTATTATCAATGCTATGACAACTTTATATTTTAATTCGGCAACTTGATGTATTTAAGATCCGTTTTAATTCCTAAACATATTTTGTTAAATAAACCGTTTTGACATAAAAAAATATTTTCAACACGAACATCAATTTGAGTTGGGAAGGAAATAAATACATATAATAAATGTTTACCGATAGCGTCACCTTTATAAACTATCATTTTTATAGCCCATTATTATACCATCTAAAACTTTGTTTTATAGTATCTGACTATATATAAAAAAAAACAATAAAATCATTAATCACGTTTGCAAGAAACTCATAAGAACACCACATTTACTAAAATTTTTGATGCTAAACGAAGCAAGTTTATCGTAAAATTTTGCACACGTATTTTTTGGACATAAACCAACTAGAAGCAACTAGATAATTTTTTTAATACAATCTCTAAACAATAGGGAAAACATCCAAATCTACTAAAATTTGTTTATTCATGTCTTTGGTTATGTTCAGGAAAATATCGATATCAATGCCAAAATAAATTTTTATCATGCATAGCGTTCTCAATGATTTTTTAAAGAATGCAATGCCAATTTCTTAACTAGTGCAACATTGGAAAAAATTCCTCAATTTCCGTATTTTTAAACTTATGTCATTGAAAATGTTCGGTATTCGCTATTTGTATTTACTGAGAAAATTGCCAACGTAGAATTAAAGTCGGCACCTGTTAGGAAGCGGCGCCGGTTCTTGCGTTTAAATTAATAGCATGCATAAATTAATCAAGTTAGTTCTATATAAATTTCTCGATCGAAGTGGCATAATTAAACAAAGTTAAACTGGTCGATTAAAGTAAATTTTTAAACCTAATTGAATTCGGTGATACATTTAGCCTAACCCTACCATTTGCAATAGACGCATTACTTATAATATTTTTTTATTGGCTAAAAATTATTCTTTATACGTAAATACCACTTCGACCAAGTGTTTTTTTAAAAACTTTTAAAAGAGATATAACTATTTTAAATTTAGTTATAAAACACCCGCGACAAAATATTAACTAGGTACTTAAGGCGGTACCACCCCACTTGTCCTTTAAGACTTGGATTTCTTAACTTCTAATCTATATACTCTGTATGTATCCCAAATCAGAGTCTCTATAGAATATTGTTCTTATGTCTGGAGAATGGCGTCTCCGATAACTCTAAGCATTGTTAAATAGGTTCAAAGAAGAGCTGTTTGTCTTATTAATAATCCCACTCTTCACAAAAACGCTTCCTTCTTTTGCCCACCTACGGGCTGTAGGGGACCTGTCTCTCTTTTATAGGTATTTTCATGGTTTCTGCTCCAAGGAGTCAGTATTATTCCTTCTCTGGCAGCTTTCAACAGAGCACGCAGTGGCCCTTTTATGAATCATTTTACAGTCCAACTTAAGAGGCACCAACCTTCTCACTTTCTTCGTTCGTTTATTCCTAGAGTAGGTATTCAGCCTATGGAACCTGCTAGCCTCCTCCAAATCTGCAAATATTTAGGTCCCGTGTAAATAAAGTCTCTCTTACCACACTTAAGATACCCACGGTACGTTAGTACTTGGGTCTTAGCTCTGTCCCTAGAATAAAAAAGAAAAAAAATCTCGTGACATCACAAAGCGTCATTCCCGTGTGCGTATTTAAAAGATTTATTGTTTTTACACACCTTTATTTGCAATTATGTTATCGTGAGGGGTTCATATTATAACAGGAGAATGGCTTGACGATACTGTACAGAGTATTTACATCATACCTAAGGCTGCGGTTACACTGCAAGCGAATTTGCGCGACTACGCCCGAATTCGCGCCAGCAATGGGTCGTATCTGCTATTAGCGATTTTTGCGCGACAATCGCATACATAAAAAAAACAAACAGTAGCGACTTGCAAACATGGATAGTGACGAAGAACTTTATTTTTCTAAAAACTCGTTACTAAAGTCGTTTATATTATTTCCGCAAAAAAAAGAAAATTTTGGGTTAACAGTATATTTGAAAACCGTTATTTAAGTAAATACTTTCAACTTTTTTTGATCCCATAGTGGTTTTCGGTCAAATACAAGGCAAATCAATTTTTCAGTATTCATTTTAAAATACACGATAGACAAAATTTTAACTAGTTCAAACTAGTTGGAACTTCCAGCAATTCGCCGCGAATCTTCGATGTTCGCGCTAACAGGTCGCTTCTACTGTAAACACCTCCAACTATTCAATAGGTTTAGTTTAGTCGCTCGAAGTCTTATTCGCGCGACACACACACACACAAGGACATTTAATAATTTCCATTTGATAAGGAGTGGCTTTAACCCCACGCATTTACATCGATAAATATATAATGCACTGCTGGAAAAAAAATTAGCCACCATCAGTGAATTTACGTCTGGTAGGTTATCAGAGTGATCTTTTAAAAAGCCTTTTTCGGCCATTATAACTTATAAAAGTACGTAAATAAAAACCAAAACGCACAAAAACCGATCCAAACAGACACAAGATAAATACAAACAAATTGCCAATGCTGAATTTTTCCATACCGTCTCAGGCA
>JAHBCN010022973.1:0-12903 GCA_019359885.1 Listronotus oregonensis | reverse complement strand
TATTTAAACTTATAACTTTTTATATGTGTTTATTTATTATTTAGGCATAAAAAGGAAACTTTATCAGTATTAGAGTTTAAGCGTAAGAGAGTATTTTGTAAATTCAAGTTAACAATTAAGTAGGTTTTAAACCAGAAACTATTTTTCTTTTTTAATTATACCGAGTAAAAACAAAATAACTACAAAGCATTTTATTTTTTTAAATAAAAACATAACCCCTTCAAATTTTAGGGTAATAATATCGTTTCCATTTTGAATATTAAACTTTGTCCATTATTTCCCCTTAAGCGAAGGTAGCCAAATTTTTGATATTTTAAATAGAACACCCTGTATATTTTTTGGAATCGAGTTCTAAAGCCATTTCTAATTTAAAAATGTAATTTTATTCTATCCTTATCTTTTTTGGGTTCTCAAAAAGGGCGATTAAAATGTTTAAACGCCCAAAGATTGAAAAATTTTTTGGGAATAAGGGTTTTTTTTGGTTTTGGGTTTTAGTTGGACGTTGGATTGGGTTTTAAGTTTTCAAACACAGGCCAAAAAAGTGGTGTGTGCTGAATGTCGGACAAGGATTTTTTAATTTTTTTCTTCCGCTGAATATGAATCTAAAGAAAAAATTTAAACTGCAAATAACGAGAAAAGGCATAATTTCGATATTACAGTTTTTTTTAAACGTCAATATCTTAAAACCTAAAAAAGACAATTAAACTTTATGTGACGTAGACAATGTATTTAAAAAAGCCCTTTAATAACCTGTTTGTTAAATGCAATATTTATCGAGTTTTAAAAAAAAAAACGAATTTTCATGATTTTTTCAATTCAAAAATTTTTTTTTTTATTTTTCCAAAAATTTTAAGTCATTTGTGTTTTAAATAAATAAAAAAAACCCAAATTTAAATTTAAAAAAAAAAATCACATTAAAAAAAAAAAAAAAATTTTGGACTGATTTTTTTTTGTCAAATTCATTTGCGTTTAAATCTTCTTTATTATTCATCCTATTAAAATATTTAATTAACATTTTTATAGAAAATTTTAAAAACCCCTCCCTTTTTTTGTTTTACGAAATTTTTGTATTTTTATAGTTTATTTAGTCGTAGTCCAAACATTACGTGGTAGCAGGTTTCTGCCGGTAAAAGCCGGTTTTTTTTAGGTTTTTCGATTTTTTGCTGTTTAAACCCCCGTTTAACTTAGTTAAAGTTTAAGAACAAAAATGCCAGAAAATCCTATTTCGACACCCAGCACACACCACTTTTTTTTTTTGAGATCTGTGTAATTTTTCCTACCCTTTTTAAAAAATTTATACAGTGGAAATGAAAAAAAACTTTTTTTAGAAAATATTTAAATAAACGTCTTCCTAAAATTTACCGCAGTGGTTTTGAGTGAACCACAATTTAAATATTTATGATTTACATAAATCATGCAAGTTTATATACGCATACTATTCCTGTAAATTAAAACTTAAAATGTTTCTGACGTGAAATAATCATTGACATAACAAATTGTTGCGGACTGTTATTGTACAGAAATAATTTTATTAAGGACAATGCATTTTCGTGTACACCAGTAAAGCGAACCAAACATTTTCAGTGTTCAAGCTGGCAAATGTTACATTTTATATCCAATAAATAACGTTGTTATATTATGACTAGTGTTGCAAAAATTTTTAATGTTAAGATAAAACTTCCCTAAGTAATAAAAAAAATTTAAAAATAAAAATAGACCTACCCCAAAATGTTACCAGATGCTACTGGCCTCAAAGGAAACGTTTTGGGTTTAAAAAAAAATAAGTTTGCGAAGAGAAGGTTGTTTTTTTTTATGGTTCCCTTTCCCGAGAATCTTGGAAATCTTTGAATTTGGGGTATTTTGACATCTTCTGAAAGTACAACGTCTTGAAGTGATGTTTCCCTTTGTTCCGTGAAAGTCTTATTACAATTTTTTATTATTAGTTTGCATTTTTGTTGTGGCAGGTCAACATTGTCCATTATGTTAGCAAAAAAAACAATGCATAAAATTTTTTGTATTCTGGCTTTATGTATGCCTTTAATTAAGATTTGTCCTTTGGGCATTTGGGCATGTGTAAAACTAGTATCTAGTACCATTTTACATTTTTGACCGCACATTTTCAGGTACTATAGAAAAGCCATTGTTTTTCAGCCGAATATCTAATTTTTGTTATTTTAAGACCCTGGAACACTTCCCAACTTTGTTCCTTAACTTTTTTTTCCGGACTACTCGGGGGTATAAATCTTTACAACAAATCTGTTTTTTTCCCAATCCCCCTCTTTCCCCTTTCCATTAACGCAGTTTCTTCTTCTAAGTGTCATACTGTTATCCCTTCTGTTTGCTACTTACGTACGATTTTTTTCTTTTATATTTTTGCAAACGTTGTCGAATTGCCCCCTTCTGGTCAAAATGTATCCAAAGTCTTGTTGATTCGGATATTTGCGTAGCTGTTTAAAATTAAGTCAGGGCAAGATTTTTAAATTTTTTCAGCCAAATTTTTTTATTTTCCTATTGCGCAGACCTTCAATGAAACTGCCAACTACTGTTTTAATTTTCCAGATATAAATATGTGTTTAGGACGTCCAATATCAGCTTCTATTCTTTTTTTTGTTTTTTTTTTGGTTTTCGGCCTTTGATGGCGACAGAGGGAAGTTGAAAAAAGATTTATAAATATGTAAAATCGAATTTTTGATTTCATGAAAATTTATAATTGAAAGCTAGTTTTTCCCAAAGCTTTTGTTTTATAGAGACCAACAATATTCGGGTTTTTTTAAATTTTTTTATAGGGGTACTTACCATGAGGGCAGTAAAATTTTAATTAGGAAGGGGGGAAAAACGAAAGTTTCGGATAGGTCAAGTTTTAACGGACTTTGTGGTCTGATAGGAGTTGTTAATGATCTTTCTTTTGGATTAATGTTAAATTAAAGGCAAAATTCAAAACCTATCACTAATTATTAGAATTGGGGGCCATTAAAGAAGAATCCCGGTTTAGCAGCTTTTTTTTTTTTGGGCCGCTTTGTTTTTTAAAATTCGGGTTTTCTTTCGCAAAACCCTTTAACTATTTCTTTTTTGCAAAATATATGCTTTGATTAACCGGCCGACGTTGGGTACACAATTTCACATGCCATTCTGGTTTTTAATTGTGCCCCTTTGGTTGATTTTAGTAAATTTAGTAAAAGATTGGTAAAAGGAATTGGGTGCCACCCGGCAGCCTTTAAAAACCCTTTTTAACAAAAGAAAATAAATAACAACGCATTGGATTTGTTCAATTTTTTTGGGAACCTCTGATTTTTGGGAAAAAATAATATTCAGATGAAAAAATGTTTAGGTGTACAGTGGGATTTAAGGTATAAGGGCCCCAAAGAACACGATCGATTTTATAAAAAAAATATACCCAAAAGGACAAAATAGTGAGCGATTTTCAGTAAAAGTTTTTTTTGGCTGAGTGCAAAGGACTTGGTGTATGTTATTTTATCGAAGGAAGGTTCAATGCGGAGATATATAGATCTACTAAGAATATTATGCTTCCCTTTTGTACTGGGTTAATTTTATCTTTCAGCAAGGTAAGTGTTCCCTTAATGTTGTCGGAAGTGAGGAATGGGTGGGAAAAACAGCGTATTAGGGTTTTACCGTGTGTTATGTTATGGGAAAAAGTTTTTGGGGTTTTTAGTTAAAAAATAAATTGGGAGAATGAGTTTTGGGCCCCAAAATTAAACCAATTTTAAAAAAAAATTTTAGAGACGTGAAATAGGGAGGGAATCCGCACTACGCCGGCTTTGATCCATTCAATGCCTAGAAGCAAAGATAAATATGGATGATGAACATTTTTGCTATATTTTGATACCCCTAATATTTGGCTAACGCGAGCCGATGTCCATCGAGAATTTTCGCGTATCCTTGAACGAAAGTTAAACAGTGTTCCCCAGGCCACTTTTGGGTGATGAAACGCGAAAAAAATCCATACCGTTTAGCGCCCGCTTTCGCTATTTGTTTCCGAATAAGGTAAAGGGAAGACTTGGCGTCGCACGGTTTGTTTCGTGGGGCAGAGGTTCCCGATTTAATTTTATTCGCTTTTCGGAAGCATTAAATTTTCCCCGAACTGTTTCAAAACGCCCTATTTAAATGAACCTTTATTCAGTAGTATTATCTTTGCTAGAACTAACCAAATTTGTTTAGGAGGATATCTAAGTTTGTTTGAGTTTTTTAAAATTTTTAAATTAATTTTTAAATTTTTTTAGTTTTTATAAAAATAAATATATTTTTTTCCCTTTTGCTTTATTTATAGTAATTGAAAGTAAACAAGGTAAAAAAGTTTAAAAATTCAAAAATCAAAATTTGACAAATTTTTTCCCCAAAGTTTAATCCCCACTGTACTTTATTATTGGTGAATTTTTCCAATTGTTTGAACGCCATATAAAACCGATTTAAATAAAATTTGGTAAAATGTCTTTAAGACTTGCAGACCATAATCCAAAATGCTGCCTTTAATTAAAAATTTTTACCCTTTTTTCCCCATTGGGCACTTATCCATATAGTAAAAGAACTGAATAAATATGTTTTTTAAAAAAAAGCATTTTTTTTTTATCAAAAATTTATATAATTTTTTTACGGACAAAAAGGGTTTAAATAAACAAAAAAATGGCCGATACACGCCCCAAAAATTATTTACGAATTCTTTTTCAAATTAAAATAAGATTGGTTCTAATTTGAAAAATCTCACTAATTGAAATGCATCCACCCACTGATTTTTATATAAAT
This sequence comes from Listronotus oregonensis, assembly GCA_019359885.1. NCBI lineage: Eukaryota > Metazoa > Arthropoda > Insecta > Coleoptera > Curculionidae > Listronotus > Listronotus oregonensis. The sequence continues at coordinate 8,145 of JAHBCN010022973.1, read as the reverse complement.
ATTTAAAAAAAAAAAAAGTATTTAATTTAAATTTTTTTAGTTTCCAATTAAATTTAGATCTAAAATATGTATAACAAAAAAATTTTTTTAAAAATTGTTGGGTTTTTTTGGGAAAAAAAAAGGTTTAATTTTTTTAATTTTTTATTAAAATTTAATTTTTGTCATTGTTCGTTTTAAAAAACTCGGGGGAAAAAAGAAAAAAGGGGGAAAAATTTGGTTTTCGGAACTATCGTTGCTTTTTGGGAGCCCAAAAAAAGGAAATTAATTATTATTTTTTGCCGTAAAAATTAAAAAAAACATTAGCCCCTCTAAACCTTTTTATTAAAAAAGAAAGAAAGTTTCCCTTTTAAATTTGGGATCATTAACAGGAAAAAAAACCTTTTTTCAAATCAAAGAATGAAAAAGGTTTTAAGGGACGCCGTTTTCCAGACATGAGAACAATATTCTAAAGAAGGTCTGATTTGGGATACATAGAGAGTATATATTTAAAAAGGGAGATAAATACTTTCCTAAAAAAAAAGTAATTTTTTTTTGGCATTGATTGGGGATGAAAGTTCATGCCATTAAAAATTTTGTAAGTAAAAACCCTTTTTTAAAAAAGTAGGTTTTTACATTTTTAAAATTTAAAAAAATAAACTTTTAAAAAATGAAATGGTATATTCAAAAAAGAAGCAAAGCCTACTTTGGTTTTTTTTTCTTTTTTTATTTTTTTTTTAAATTTTAAAAAAAGTAGTTCAAATTTAATTTTTTATAAATATCTTGATCTTCTACAAAGTATTTTTTTTCATTTTCATTCAAATTTTTTATTAAATCATTTGTTTTCCTTCTTCAAAAAATTAAAGGGCAAAAACCTTAATCCCCTTTTTTTTTTAAATTTAAATTTTTATCAAATAATAACGATTTTTTCTTAGAACCCCGTCAAAAAAAAAAGTTTTTGAAAACACGCGTATTAGGGGGAATTTAATTCTTTCACCAGTTTTAGGGGACTTTCGGGGCCCTATCCAAAATAGTGTTTTGGAAAGTTTTTAAAAAACTTAATTAGCGATAAATAAGCCAGGGGGTTTTTTAAAAAAATATTGCCAACACGATCTTTTTTAAAATTGGAAAAAAAATTTTAGATTGTTTTTAATTTCGTTATTTTTTAAAAATTCTTGGATTTTTCATTTTATAATATCACTTTTTTATTCTTACGGACCACTAGTCATTCGCGGACCACCAGTTGGAAAAGTTCTTCTAAAAACAATGCCTTTTTTAAGGTTGTATGAAAAAATTTTAATCTTAAAAATTAAACAAAAGGGGGCCTTTTACTTTTTTTTTAAAGGAAAAATTTCCGGGGCGGGGGTAATCATAACCTACTTTATTAAAAAACCACTTTTTTCCCCAAGGTAATGTTTTTTTAAAAGGACCAAACTTTTAAATTTTTTTTTATTTTTTTAAATAAAAATTTACTATTTTTTTTTTAATTTAAAAAAAAAATATGAAAGGGGGAAATATATATATATATATATATATATATATATATATATATATATATATATATATATATATATATATATATATATATATATATATATATATATATATATATATATATATATATATATATATATATATATATATATATATATATATAATAAAAAAATAAATTATTTTTTTATTTTTCGATTATTTATTCCATCAAAAAAATTCATACAATTTTTTTTTATGGAAAAATTTTAAGGGGGTTTTTTTTTTGTTTTATACTTTTTTTTTTTTTTAAAAAAAATTTTTTAAAAAATTTAATATATATATATATATAAAAATATATATATATATATATATAAATTATATATATATATATAAATATATATATATATATATATATATATATATATATATATATATATATATATATTATATTTTAAAAACATAATAAAATAAACATAATATTTTAAAAAAAGTTACGATTCTATTATTTTACATACTCAAGTTTTTTTTTGTAATCTAGTAAAAAAAGAATTTTAATTAAAACTAATTTTATTTTTTTTTTTTTTATTAATCTTGAGGGGGAAACAGGCCTAAATTGATGAAACAACTTGTATGCACTAAACCCCCCAATATAGTGAGGGCCCCCAGGAGAAACAATGGGTCGAGTGCAGCACAAAAAACATTTTTGGTCTTTTCGTTTTTATTAACATTTTGTTTAACAAAAAAAAAAAAACCCAAAAAAAAAAAAATAAATAAAAATAAAATGTTTTTTAAAAAAACTTAAAAAGAAAAAAAAATTTTGAAAAATCTTTTTTTTTATCAAAAATATTTGTTTTTTTTTTCAATTTTTCAATATTTTAAAAAATTAAATTTTTTGTTTTAAAGGCAGCATATTGAACATTTTTATTAATAAGTAATAAATCTACGAAAAAAGAACTTTAAAAAAAAAACATTCAGATGTTATCATTTGATCGTTCTTTTGATAATAGGATACAAAAGAATAGGGGATATTTATCTTAGTCATATAGTTAAGACAAGAGAGTGCATAAAGATTTCAATTTAAAGGGGGGTGTCATTTTCAATGTATAAAGAAGAGGTTGAATATCTGCTGGGCTTGGGGCTGAGAATTTTTAAGATAGAGTTTTGACATGTTGCCAAATTTTTGGAATATGATTAAAACCCCCCCAGATAATAATGCAGTATTTTAAAAAAAAGCCCCCACCTTTTAAACCCAAAAACAACAAAACTTTTTTTTTATTTAAGATATCTTTAAAAAAAAAAAAAAATTTTAAATATTTTTTTCTTATTTTTGAGTTAAAAATTTATAACATGTTCGCTCCATCTGAGATGCTGATCAACAATCACTCCTAGATATTAATTTTATCAGTTGTTTAATTTTTAAAAGAGTTAAAAGTTAGGACTTTTTTTTTTACAGTTCAGAGAGTGAATTGTCAAGAAATTATTTAGGGTTTGGGGGCCCAAAGCTGGGCGGAAAAGTCATAAAATGGGTTTTAAAAAAATTAACACTCAGTTTTTAAAAGGTTTAACCTTTAAATGAGGGGAACCCCCCTCTTGCCCGGTCATTTACTTGCTCCCATGTTTCAAAAGAAAATAAGAGCGCAGTGTCATCAGAAAAGGAGATAAAAATTGCAGCCTTTTTTAAAATACTACCAATTTTGTTAATGTACACCAAGAAGATTGGGGACCCAGTACACCCCCCCGTGGAATTTCGTTGTTTTTTGGGAAAATTTTTAATTGATAGATTTTTTATTTTAATTTTTGTTGGCGATTTGTTAGATAATTCATTAGGAGAAGCAATGGTCCACCATTGTCCAATTTTTCCCCACCTTTTTCAAAAGAATGTAAATGTCTACAGTGTCAAAAGTTTCCCCTAAGATCAAAAAAAACTGCTAATGTTTTCCTTTTTTCTGAATCTCTTTTTAAAAGGGGGTGTTTGTTACCCCCAAAAAGGCGTCTTCAGTTTTTCCCCTTTGGGGAAACCAAAATTTTGAATAAAAAATTGTCTTGTTTAAAAATTCAAAAATTTTTTTTAAAAGTTTTTTTCAAAAAGTTTTGCAAAGTTGTTAATTACTGAGATAGGTCTATAGTTTGTAGATTTTTAAAAAACCCCCTTTAAATACAAATGACCAAAGATTTTTCCCCAAAATCGGGTAAAAGATTCAAAGCAAAAAAGGGGAAAAAGGGTTTTAAAAAAAACTATTTTTGTTTAAAAAAAGCTTTAAAAAACCCCCTCCTGGAGAAGAATTTTTTTTTTAGAGATTAAAAATTTTAAACAGTTCATTTTCATTAAAAGGGGCTTAAGAATTTGAATTTATTATTTTAAAGTTGGGGGTCAACCCCATTTTGCAATTTTTTTTTTTATTTAATTTCTTTTTCCCAAAATTTAAAAAAAAATTGTTGAACAAATCGGCAACATGGGGTTCTTTTTAAAAATCCTCTTTTATTAAGTATACGTAAATTTTTTTTTTTTTATTATTATTTGTCCCCCTTTTTCATTCATGATCTGCCATATTTTTTTATAGTTATTATTTGCTTCGGGGAAATTTTTTCTTTTGTAGTAGGTTTTTTGTTATTTTAATAAGTTTTTTGTTTGAGTTTTTGATTTATATTCGGTTAATAATACACCTGTGGGTTTTTATTTGTGTTTTTTTTTTCTGATCTTGGGGTTTATAGAGCGCATAATTCCCCCCCTTATCCACGGTTTTCTTTTCTTTTTTTCTTTAATTTTTTGTGTATATGACAGTTAGTTATATAATTAGACAATTTATAAATAAATTCATGGTAAGTCGTCTTAACATCATTTAAATTTTTTTTTTTTCGCCACGACTCTTTTTCCAATAAGTTCTTTAATTTATTGTAATCTATTATTTTTTTTTAAAGAATTATTGCGTTGTTGCTGTTTTATTCACGTTTTGTTGAGATATACCGATAGTGTATTGGGGTTTAAAAAAAGGGTTTTTATTATCATGGGTTTTATTGAATTTAGGTTATTTTCAATTTTTTTTTTTTTAATAAATATTTTTGGGCAATAAAAAGGGGGGGATTTCGTCTCCCCCGGGAGGTTTTTTAAACAAAAAAAACCCCCCTTTAGCCAAAATATTCAGGTATTGATTAACTTTATTATCCAGGGGTTATTTAAAAAAATTTAATATTTAGGTCCCCAGAACATTTCCCCACAAAATTTAATTAGTGAAAAAATTATTAATATCACCCAAAAAAAATTTTTGGTTTGTTGCTGGTGGTCTGAAATTTAATCCCCAAAATGTTTCATTCCCCATCTTAAAATTAATCTTAAAACATTTGTCTCATTTAGTTTATATATTTTATTTTTTTCTACTATATTTTTTTTTAAATAAATTATTATGCCTGTTTTTGTTTAAAACGATTCATTAAAAATAACTGTTAAATCCATTAATTCTGTAATTATTAACATTTTCCAAATTAAATGTTTTACAGTATGATGACACTTATAGTATTAATTTCAATAAGATTTGAATATATCAATAGTTCATCATATTTTTTTTTAAAACTGCGGATGTTAAAGTGAACAATATTTAGATTGTCAAATTTAGGTGAAAAATATTGAAATTTATAAAAAACTTTCATAAAAATTTTTGTTTCCAGTGTGCCATACTCTTCCATTTCCCTTTTTTAAAAATCCAGTATCATTTTTTAAATTGATTCAAAAATTATATTTTAAATTTTTTTTCCATTTAGATATTTTAAAAATATTTTTTTATTATTATTTGAATATGGTAAAAAAAAAATAGACAATTCTACGATTATTCTCTCACCCCAAATGTAACTAAAATTTGATTTTAAAAAAAAGGGGTAATTTATTAAATTTTCGGGACACTTCTAATAGTTAAGTATCTACTAAATCATCATTTTCCTTAATTTTTTATTTTATTGTTTTTTCAAAAAAACATTCCCATTGGGGAAAAAAGGACTTTCTGTCATGCACTAAATGGCTTTTTTTATAAAACGAATTCTTTTTTTGGTTTGGGTCTTCGGCGACCCCAAATTTTAGTTCCCTTCAATTTGGCACAATTTTTAAAAACTGTATTTTTTTTTAATTTTTCCCCCATTTTTACAATAACAGGTTTTTACTTTTCATTATTGTGTCCAACCCGGGGGGGATTTAACAATATCTTCGTTTGTTTTTTGAAAACCCCTTTTTCCATAAACAATTCAGATACTTTTTCCCTTTTAAGGTTTCGCCCATCTCCTCGTCTAACGTATATGCATACATTGTTTATTTTTTTCCCCGCTGCAAACCCCGATACGGCCTTCCAGTTTATCGATGTACGTACCTTTTTTTGTACTGTTTTTTTTTTGGTTTTTGTTTTCGTGACCTTTTTTTAACAATTTATTGAAAAAAAAAGTCGTCTTTTTCAATTCTTTTGGGGTTTTTGATTACCGATTTCATATCAGTTTTTCCCTTTTTGGGGCATTTTGGATTAATAAAGAACCACAGTATTATATTATATCGATACACAAAAAAAAACCATTTTTAAAAGGTACTTTTTCGCATTTTTTAAAGGTTTTTTTTTTTGGGAAGATTTAAAACGAACTACCGCTGGGGCCCTATATATATATATATATATATATATATATATATATATATATATATATATATATATATATATATATATATATATATATATATATATATATATATATATATATATATATATATATATATATATATATATATATATATATATATATATATATATATATATATATATATATATATATATATATATTTTTTCATACTGCGATGATTCACTTCCCAAAAAAAAAATTTTTTTAAAAAATATTATGTGTTTTACCTGTGACAACGGCAGAGAATAAAGGGGATCGTTTTCGACGCTTAAAAGATTAAAAAGACTTACCTTAGAAATACTTTATCAGAAAATCGGTTAAATGGATTGACACTATTACATTTTAAAATGAAATGAAAAAAAAGTGAACAGTGAATTAAAAAAATTTTCCGGGGAAATCTCTAAAATTTCATTTAATATATGGGGTTAAACAAAATTTGTAAAAGTATCCCCCCGTTTATACTTATATTTGTTTGTAAATAAAATTTGTATTTTTTTTTTTTTTTCCAATTTATTGTGTTAATCTAAAATTTTTTTAAAAAGATCTAAAATCTTAAAAATATCTAAATTGCATATTATGTAATATTCTTCCTATTTTCTTAAATATAAATATTTTACTTTCAAGGAACTCCACAAATTTTGTTTTTTTTTAAAGATTTTAATGACTTCTGGGCAGAAATTGGGCGGGCCAACCCCAAACATTTCCATCTTCAGTGGAATGTCCCCCCGGCGGGCCCCTTTGGGGGGGCTGGGCAGAGGCGTCCCATTTTGGGGTCCTCTCACAATTTTGTTCGGGGCCCCAGCTTTTAACCCCCCCAAAAAAGGGAAAACCGTGTGCGCCACTGTTTCTCTTCAGTGGGGAAAAAAAAAAAAAAAATCGCACAAAAAAAAAATCGGGACTGTAAGGCGGGGGGCCCCCCGGGTGTTGCTCGGGCCGGAAATTGTTAAGAAAAGGCCCGGGGGTGGGGGAGACCCTTTTGCGTTTGAAAATTCTTCGGTCCCCATCCCATGTCCCCCCCAAAAGTGGACATGTTTAGGGTGTCAGCGATTTGCTGGATGCTCAATTGACGGTAGAAATGCAAAACTTCGTGCACGCAATTCAGGTTTTCATCAGTTCTGGCCCTTATTGGGCGTCCAGAACGGGGTTCGTCGGCGATCTCCTCGCAGCCCTCCTTGAATGCCTTTTGCCATCTCCGGACTGTGACCTTGAGAAATGCATTCGTATTTTAAGGTCTCTTGAAACATGGACTACTTCGGTTGCATTTTTTTCAAGCCGCACACAATATTTAATTGCGTATCGCGTTCAAGCGAACGCTCCATCGAGCCCTGTTACAAAGTCAAAAAAGACAAATTACGCGAAGGCGCGTATTTCCAGTCAGGCTGCTTAAAGAAAACTGGCGACCACCTGCACTGGAAGGGCAGATCCTTCACCACGTTTTTGAGGTGGGTCGTTATATGGGTAACGTTATTTTAGAACTAGGACGAAATGTAACATTACTAACTTTCGCAATAACTCGTTACCAAGGAGCGAGAGATCGAAGTAGATGGACTGCAAAAACTCGTATTGTCGTATACGATTTGGTTATAAATTTAAAAATATGGGGAATTAAAAAATGATTTTTAAAAAAAACTTTTTAAAAAAGCATTATAAAATATAAATGTTTATTAAAAAATAATAAAAAAAATTTTTAAACAAAATAAAAAAAATGTATATCAAGTTTGAAACAAAATGAATACATTTTTTTTTTTAAAATTTCGAATTTATTCCCAAAAAAAGAAGACTCCCACTGTATGTTTTGTTACTTACAGATCGTTGACAGAACTGCAGAAAAATGGGTTAAACATAAAAAAAAAACAACCCACGGTACCTAACATTTAGGCTTGGTACAACCTTTTTCAGGATGTCCCAAAAAAAGGTTTTAAACTCCATTTAATTTTCTACTTTCTGTACAAATTATATATGAATAAGTTTACCAAAATCAAAGATAATACTACTACGGATAAGATGAACCATTCAATGCTATATTTTTTTTTACCCCCAAGGACTTTG
>JAHBCN010022972.1:0-13051 GCA_019359885.1 Listronotus oregonensis | reverse complement strand
CAACAATAAATCCCAAAATTTTTTTTGCGTAAAAATTTTTAATCTACTTTAGCAAATATGAATCACTTTTATTTAAAAAAATTTTATTCAAAATTTTTTTTAAACTATTTTTAAATATATTGTTATTATTAGGCAAAATGTATTTTTTTTAAAAACTTTCCAAATATTTTCATACGTTTCACGTTTTTGGGTTTTTTTTTTATCTTTTGCTATAAGGCGTCCGACGTCAAGCGTCGCGATGCCATACTAAGCGCAACATTAAATTTGTTAGAATATAGGGAAATAGGACGCAGCTTACACCGCGCCGGTTTGCCAGCTTTTCGGCTGAAAAAACCTGATGATTTCTTTACAAGGGGGAAAAAAAAAAAATGCAAGAAAATTTGGGACAAATACACAAAAAAATTTAACATCTTCCATATAGACCAATTAATTTTTTTTATTTTGTTAATGTTACCATGACGACAGTGATTTATCCTGGTTGATTTTTCGTTGTGGGAAGGTTGCATGAATTTAATAAGTGGAAATTTTCTGTCAACGTTTGATTTTATGACATTTTATAATTTTATTTTTTTATTTTAATATTTCAAAATGAATTTTATAAAAATACTGGGTAAAACTTTACTTTACGGACACCACGCCGATTTTCAAATTTTTGAAAAGGGGGGGTTTTTAGGGGCTGATCACGAATCCAAAATTATTTTTTCCGACAACCTCGGGTTTTTTAGTTTGAGGCCCCGGGACTAACCTAAAAAAGAACTTTTTTTCCAAAATTCTTTGAAACTGGTTACCACCAAAATGGAACTTTAATTATTGGGCACTTTTATATTAAACGAATAATAAAATTTAAAAAAATTTTTTTCTTATTTTTTTAGAAAACACTTCAAATAAACCAGTTTTTTTTATCGAAAAAATTATAAATCGGGGAACCAGTTATACATCATATATCTTCTTACAAGGCAAAAAAGTGGATTCATTTAAGATAATTTTTGCTTAAAATAGACAAAAAATTTAAATTTTTTGTTTTTTTTAAAATATAAGTGCCTAATTAGTGTATTTCCCATTTGTTGGTAATCATTTCAAAAGGGGGGAATTTTTTTTTAAATTCACTTGGGGGTTTTTTAAATCAAAAAACCAGAGGTTCCCCCAAAAAATTTAAATTTTTTTTTTTAGACAGTCCCCCCAAAAACCCCCCTATGAAAAAAATTCATGAAAACCGGGGTGTCCGTAAAGTAAAATTTTTCCAAAACGAAACAGAAATAAAAAAACCGCAAATTTAAAATAAATTATAAATAATTTTAACTTTATTTAAAAGAATAAGATGCCTTTTTTGCTAAAAAACCCGAAATAGAATTAAAAAAAGGTTTGAAACGACTTTTAAACACGGGGAAAAGATGGACCGGAAAAGCGAGGTCCACTTTTTCCGGAGGACAAAGGGTTTTCTAACGAGTTTTTTACGATATTTTTTTTTCGACTGCAAATAAAAACTTTTTTTGGGAAATTTTTTTTTAAAAACAAACGCAAAACAAAAATAAGAAAACAAGAAACTAAGATAAATTTTAAAACAGAAACTTCATAACTATTTTAAAAATTAATTGTAATGTTTATTGCAGGAACGTCGCATTGTTGATCGATTTTTTAAAGAGGGAAAAAACATTTTCGGCACCTTTTTATACAGTTCTCTGTCGTCGGCATATTGCAGTTTTCTTGCGGCACTTCATTACTAATTTTGGGTTTTGGCTCCCCCGCAACAGACGACACGGGGGAAGAGATCCTCTCTGAAACATCCATTTTATTACTGGAGTCATCTATATAACTTTCGGCGACTGAGTGGTTTCCCCATCCACCATGGCGCTTCAGAGCCAGCAAATCTGATCCAGAATTCACCAATATTGGGCTGACGACCGCCTGCAACCCCCTTGGCTTGGGGAGTTTCCAACATCAAAAATTTGGCGATTTTTTTCCATACCCCAATTTTTTTAATTCCCCAATGTTTTGGCGAGTGCATTTTCCATTTTGAAAATTTAAAAAAAAAACGATCTGTTTGGGAGTGGAGGTGAAGGGCAGAATACTTTTTTGGGTTTTAAAATTCCCCTGACACTGTAAATGATCTCGGATTTCGTTTTGGTATTTTTAGTTTAATTAACTTTGGGTGCCAAAACTTTAATTTTCTTTTAAGGAACACAATTTTCCTTCGGCATGCCCCAGAGAGTCCGACTGCCACCACTGCCTGAAACAAGAAAAATACCGATAAGTCTTTAGTTTTTTTCATTTAAGTAAATATTTAAAACAAAATTAATTTAAAAACAAAATTTGGGGGAACCCCGTACTAAACCTTCTCACTTAAAAAATGACACCATAAAATAAATAAAATAACTGTGATGCCACCTTGATTAAAATATTTCTGTCTGAAGCGTTTTTTTGAAGGGGAAAAATCATTCTCGCTAAGAATTTTGGCCCCTTTGGCAATATTTTTTGATTTTTTTTTTTTGGGGCCGAAACTTCGGTTTTTCCCCCAATATCCTATTTTGGTTTGCCCCGGGGGTTATTTTAGGGGGGTCCCATAATGGAAGACTTGTATTTGTTCGACAGCTCTTCAAAGACCCAACATAACATTTTGGGAAAAAAGTTTGCGTTATTTGCTTGTTCCACTTCATAAATCGATGTAACTCGGTTCATATCGATCTCTTGACTTTGTTGGAATAGGTTTGAGAGATTAAACTCGTTTTTTTTTGAATTTCTTCAGAATCGACATTTTTTCCAAATCAAAATTTTTTTACAAAATTTGGTATCTAATCAACAAAACAAGAAAACTATGACGGTTGCTATGGAATAAAGCCTACTTTGAGTTTTCAATTTTTGACATAACAATAAAAAAAACCTAAAAATCATATTGAAAAAGAACCCAAAAAAAAAATTTTTCCCTTTCACACATTGTGCGCAAAATAAATTTTCAAAAAATTGTTTAGGGGGAAAAAACCCCATTTTCTAAAAAGTCGTATAAAAATATTTTAAATTTTATTTAAAGGCTAGTTGAAATTATGTAAACACAAAATTTCAGATATTATGTTTTATATTTAAATGTTGTGCAAATTAAAGCAATAAAAACGTACTGTATTTTCTAGAACTAACATCTTTACTTGCCTCTTTTAAACACTTGCATTATCATTACCAAATCTGAAAATTTTTTCCACTCAAAAAATAAAAAAAAAACTTTACACAACTCGACCTTCTCTGCCAATGACGAGGACGGAAATGTCAGATTGACAGAACCTACTTTATAGGAAATATCTTTTGTCATTTTAGCTTATTTAAGGTTTGACGTTTCTGGATTTATTTGATAACTGTCGTAGTTAGTTTTTTTTTCAAATTAATTAATCTACGAATATTTAAAATTTTCTTACCGAATACCCTACGTGCTAAAATTAATTTGCGGTAAATTTTTTCTTGGTTTTCTCATGTTTTTGTTGTAAAAATTCTTTCTCGTCTTCGACTCGAAATAATTTTAACACTAAGGGTATTACAAGTGCTAAAATATCTTAAGACTTTGGGCAATAACAGAATTTCCAAGAATGTTATTTATAAAATCGCCTAAGAACCTAATAAATTTTATATATATTACAAACCATAAGCAAAGGGGCAAAAAGTAAAAAACCAAAAAAAAAAAAAAATATAAAAGGCATTTAAAATTGGGTGTCCAACCTATATATACACGAAATAACATTGCTCATGTACAGAGTGGTCGTTTATAAAGGGCCTATACCTTTTTTCGGAAACAATAAGTTATACAAGAACAAGTTTTTTTCATAAAACTTATATGTTTTAAAAGTATTACTAATTATATTAGCCTAAATTAGGGGCCCCAAATTTGGGCCAGACCGGTTTTTTTATTGTGTCCCTATACGAAAATAGGTAGGGGGGACTCAATATGTAAAACCATCTGGTAAAAATATAAGTAGCCCCAATGCAGGGGAAAGGAGACTCACTAAGCCCAGCATAGCTATTGCTTTTGGTAATTAGGTGGGACAGGTATCGAAATTTGACTGATTTTAAATGTATTTAACCACGTTTGCCATTTAAAAATTTAAATATATATTACTAATATTATTAAAAGATTACAATGGCAGACCATTATCGCGCGTCTAACATTAAAGCAGATAATTTAAAAGGTTCCAAAAATATGAAATTTTAAAAGTCTTTGACCTGGTCCGCCATTAATACAGTTTTTCTACGTAAGTTGGCGGCATATAAAAAGCTTTTTTATTATTAAGTTTAGGAAAAAAGTTATTTTTTATGAAAAGTTCTGCGTGGTTTAAAACCTTGCGACGGTTAGATAGCTTAATAAGAAAAATGTTTTAAAAGTTTATATATAAAATTTTTTTTAGATTATGCTTAACGAGTAATTAATAATAATATTTAAATTAACAACAAAAATATTTAAACGATGAGCTATACACATAACAGCATAGGAGATCGAGAAATGTTAAGCGTCCTGCCAGGTATATACCACCCAGATAGAGAAGGCGCTTTTTTTCAATAAAATAAAATTTTAATTTTTATTTGGTAAAAAATTTAAATAAATCGAAATAGGTATAGTTATTGGACCAAAAAATATTAAATAAAATATCCGTGCCACCATGTTATCTCCCATTGCCTGGACGCACATGTGTATTAGTTTGTTTTATTCAATGAACAACATTTTGAAGGCCATGAGTTCTCCAAAAGAAATTTAAACTAGTGGGGGACCGTATACAGGCCGTGGAAAAAATCGGCTTGGCAAACAAATTTACGGTAGCCTGGGTACCAGGCCACGAGGGCCACCCAGGTAACGAAGAGGCCGACGACCTAGCTAAAAGAGGATCAGCTATGGAAATGATAGGCCCTTAGCCATTCTGTGGACTCTGTAGGCCTCTTTAAAGCCCATATTAAGAGCTGGGTAGACAGAGATTTTCAAAGCTGGTGGGTACAACACCAGGAAACGTCAGACAAAGATTAAAGACCTGCTCGGCCAAGTTTACCTCGACTTACTGAGCCACAGTCAAGGTCATAAGGATAACTAGGCAACTAACAGGAGATTGCCAACTCAACAGGCACCGGAAAGAATAGACCTGGTGGCGAAGCCGGTAGGCTGCCAGAGGCTGAAGAAAATGCCGTACATGTGTGGTGCCACTGGAAGCACTATGTAGGCTTAGCTTACTAGGCTTGGTGGGGAAAAGCCAAAACCGGCAAGATATATGGAGGGTCAGTGTCAAGACTCTTGACTCTAGTTAAAAAGACGGGCCTCGACATGGTACTCTAAAGAACGATAGGAGAAACCACAATAAATCTGGTGAGGTCATTTTATCTCCCCTCAAATAATCTAATTTAATCTACTTGTACCAAAAGAATATTGTTATTTGTGAAATTTTTAACGGCCAAAATCACTGTTTTGCTTATACCTCCTTTATTACTTTTATATTAAAAATGTTTAGATAACCTTTTTAATTGAGCTTATTAAAAAGCATATTTTTTGTTTAAATAATGTTTTGTAGTTTTTTTAGTTCTTGAGATATTTGCGTTTTTATTTTAAATTTAAATCGTTATTAACCCAACTATAAGGACTACAAAAATTTTATAAAATAAAAAATGACGTAGTTTCATTAGGCCATTAATTTTGATTATATACTTTTTTCTAAAATCAATAGTTTTTGAGTTATGTTGGAAAAAAAACGATTTTTTACAATTCCTTCCAGGTAAAAAAAATGCAATTTGAACCCGTTGAGCTGAGACACCAGTGCGCCTTTGAACTGACTATAGTTGATAGTAATATAAAAAAAAAACTGTTTTATGCGTATCTCATTTTGGCCAGCTAATTTTGCGGTAGCCTCCCGGACTATTAGGATTATCAATACAAATAAGGAGTATCTAATTTTTAATTAATAGTTAAGGGTTTGTAAAAAACGTTGTCCAAAGTTCTTATTAATACAGGGCGTAAAAAAATGTGGAAATGTGTGTCTCCTAGCTAGTCTGCCCTGCAGCTTTTAGTAATTTACAACACTTTTTTTAAAAGTAATTTAATGAGTCTTACTTGCTTTTACATCATATTATAATAAAATTTAAATATCTGGTAGTTCAATAATTATGTCTAAAAAATTTGATTCCGTTGGTGCTCCTTTGGAGCAAATATCTTCTAAGAGAAGGCCTATAAGAAAAAGGCTTATATGAACTTGTATTATTCTTTTCGCGTGTTTTTTTATATCCAGGAGCTTCCCCACATTTTGCCTGGAACTCTGTATATCAATAGGGTCAAGCATTTTTAAGGGTATTAACTGAAAAATATATATTGACCAATAAGTCCTGTTTATAGAACAATTGTGCGTCCATAATATAGCACTTTATTGTTCTAGTAAAATTAAGTTACTTTATTTTATTAGTACAGTAAAGTCACTGTCATTGTAAATTACAAATGGTTAAACAATAGTTTTTAAAATTTTTATAAAAAATGGGGGTTTTTTGGGGCACTGATCACGAATTTAAAATTAGTTTTTTTCCGGCAACCTTTGGTTTTTGAGTTATGAGGCTTCCAATTGAATTAACCTTAAAATTCTTCCTTCTTGAAACTGATTATTAACAAATGGGAACATACACTAATAAGGCACTTATATATTAAACAAATATACTAAAATTTACAATAATTTATTGTCTATTTTAAGTAAAAGTTACCTTGAACGAATCCACTTTTTTGTACGTTGTAAGAAGATATATTATGTATAACTGGTTGTCTGATACATAATTAAGTTGTTATAGTTTGTCCAAGCTAACATTTTTAGGTTGGAATGGAATATCCCTAAATTAGTAAATTTTGTTTTTCGATTTAAGTTGGCTGATATAAGAATTTTAGTCAGGACCGTACGAGGGAAGGGAGTTTCAAAATTTTAATATCTAAAAAAAATGTTGTTAGATTACAATAACTAAATTCATCAGTTTTTTTTTTTTTGCTGTTCATATATTTCAAAATTGTGAAAGCTTGATGTTTCCATAATATTTTAAATTTTTAAATTATCATTTTCGCCTATCTAGTGAGATTTATATTATTTATTTAGGTTTGTTATTTAGTATTTCACATTTTACACTTTTTGTACACACTTAGTCCTTAAATACACCTTTAATTAGAGCGCTTTTGGTAGTAAAAAAAAAAGTAAAATAGGTACACTATTTCTGAATATCAAACAGACCCGTTATGTTTGTTATATTTGCAGGCAAACTCTTTCAGTTGAATTGAAATATCCTGATAAAAATCTCACTATGAAGGATGGTTCGATATCCCTTATTATGCTTTAACAATTTTGTAAAGATGCCTAAAAGTCGATTTATTTCATCTGATATAACTTCATTAGCTTCCTATATTAAATTATAAAATAAAAAAAAACAAAACAGTAATAATCATTTATTTATGCAGAGTATCATTAACACAATAAGATGCTTATATTTTATAAATAAATTTACCCAAAACGTTGGAATCGTGTTAATGCTTTAGAAGTGGCAGTGACCACCAGGCGTTTTTATGAAAGCAAATGTATGTAATGGAAAAAAAAATGTATGCAATATGCACGCAGCAGATACTATTCGGGACACTTTTAAGATAAGAAAGACAAATGGTAGGTTTGGCGTTTTAGCAGCTGAACTGTAAATGGTTCCCGTGAGTTAAGCATTTTGGCAACTACTGTGGTCATTGATGTTATTGTTTAAATGAAATATTTATTTAATATTTAGCTTTTTATTAAAAGCAGTAAGGTAGTTTGATAAAGAAAAGCTAAAAGAAAAAAGAAGATAACTTGTAAATGATTTTTATTACCATTTACCTTATTAATATACTAATAATGTGGGTCCCATAAAATAGGGAAAGTCTTACTATTTTCTAATATATACCACTTAAAATAGCATTGAATTTAAATGATATGGATGCAACCGCAGCACTTGGTGACCCCCCTTTGAATAAGCATTGACAACATAAGATTTGAAGACTTTGGTAGGCGCTGAATCAAGCACCACAAAATCTATTTTGTCGCCGATTTTGCAAAAGGAAATTTCGTTTTTAACCATTTAACCATATTTTCTTTCTTCCCCCACTTTGGCCAGTTTTTAACAACCTACTATGGTAGCTGGCATTACCTAAAATACTAATGAAGGCCTTTTCAAATTAGGTAGTAGATCATCTCTAACCCACTTCAAAATTTTCAGCTTTCATCTCGCCATGGTAATTCCTGTTTTTTTTTTGTTTTTAAAATTCTACGGACCATCAACAAATCCTTTTCTGAACCAGCATGTAGAATAATGTATCTAAGGAAAATATAAGTATTTCATTAGTTTTTTAATAAAAATATACTTTAATGTTTCATAAGAATGCAGCAAGTGTGTTCTGTAGTTTAAGTTGTCTAAGAGCTAAGGTTTAATCATA
The DNA here is from genome assembly GCA_019359885.1 of Listronotus oregonensis. NCBI lineage: Eukaryota > Metazoa > Arthropoda > Insecta > Coleoptera > Curculionidae > Listronotus > Listronotus oregonensis. Next base: position 4,617 of record JAHBCN010022972.1, on the reverse strand, counting down.
TGTCCTATGTATGAAAGAGACCCTAACTGAGGTATCTACCGAATCTATCATATATGTGTATTTTTCAGGATACCCCTTATGCTTAAAGTCTAAGTGTTCACATACTACGACTGTCTAGAGTGAAGTCAGATGTAAATTATGATAAGATTTTGTAGTCTCAAAACTCTAGAGATGAAGGTGCGGAAAAAGTGGAAAATTTGGGTGGAATAAATGATGCATCCGAGTAGACTTTTAATTTGCTCTAAATGGATAACAAAAAAGGAATTATGACAGCTAATGCTTCGGAAGAAGCTGTAAAAATATTCCTAAAAGAGAAACAGGTCTTCTAGCTTGTCGGTGTGCAAGAGGAAGCTTTTTTTTAAAACTGAATAATTTATAAGGCAAAACAAAATTTTATTAGAGGATTGAAAAGTGTTTACCTTTGATTTTAAAAATGGCCCTTTAATTTTTCCTTGGTAGGAAAATACATTTTTTTTCTAGGTATAATTAGTCATTAGAATGTTTTACCTTTCTACTAAAATATACATCGTCATCCTGCCAAGACCTGCGGAAAAAGCTGTTTTTTTCCATAAAATCTTTTGAACATTTCATTCTCATGCGTTGCACATTTGGTTTTTCCATTAGGCCTAAGTTACTTATAAATTTATATTTTGCTTCCATATTGTCACAACGCCATATGGATCCTAAAAATAATTCATAAATATATTTAAAGTTTAAAATATTTGGCACATCTGAGGATGATTTTAGATTATGATACCTTAAAACGAGTTATTTTTCCTTTGGAAATCATTTCTATGAATTTTTCAAAAATATTTATTAGGTTATATTTTTTTTCCTCCGACTCATCACAGCTCTGAAGTGGGTTTCGAAGCTTTTCCAAACTGGGAATATAGTAATCATTGTGATTTTTTTTAAAAATATCTATTCTAGTGGTTTTTTTTTAAACCAATAAAAAAAAAAAACTTAGTCCAAAAAAAAATAAATATTAAATAAAAAAAAAGTCAAATAGTCCACACAAAAAAAAAAAAAAAACACTGCAGAGTAATTTAATCTCACTAATTACTTTAAAAAACGAAATAACAACCCAAACACAAAAAAAATTTAATAAATAATTAAAAGATTAATCCTTTTGGGGGATTTACGCCAATCAGCTGATTTTGAGGGGTTAGAAATTTTTTGTTTTTAAATGTAAGCCAACAAAAAAAAAGTTAGTTGGGGCAAACTATAAAATAAAAAAAAATTTTAATTTTTAAAAAGTTTAAAAATATAAAAATTGGTTTTTTTTAAGGGTTGTTTACTAAAAAAAAGCAATAAATTTTTTAAATTTTAGTGTATTTTTTTTAAATTTTTTTTGGCCCAATCAGTGCATGTTCCATTTTGATGGGAATCAGTTTTAAGAAGGGGGAAATTTTTGGGAAAAAAATTCCTTTTGAGGTTGGCCCGGGGGGCCAAAACTAAAAAACCGCAGGTTGCCAAAAAAAAGATTTAAGATTCGTGATAAGCGCCCAAAAAACCCCGTATGCAGAAACCAAAAAATTGCGTGATGCTCCGAAAAAAAAAATGTTCCAAAAAATTAAAAAATTTTTTAAAAAAAAGGGGATTTTTTAATTAACGAACTTTCATACTTTAAAAGTTTGGTGCTAAAGTAAGCTAAGATTCCGTCATCATCGGTCTTCTGCAATTTTTTTTTCATTACACTGTCTGTGTGCTTTGTAGGTCTCTTTGTACAAGGTTCCTTTTTGGGGTGAAGGGTTTCCCCTAACTGCTGCTGCAGCCGTTTATTTTTTTTCTGACTTTGGGTTTTCCCTTTTTTGGGTTTCAATACTATTTTCGTTTTGGATTCCTTTTTTTAAATGATGTTAGCTATTTTTAAAAATTTTTGATGTCAACTTATTTGACATGTTTTAAAAATAAACAACTACGTCTCATAGCAACTGCTGTGGTAACTGCCATAGGCGTGCACAGGGTAAAGCTGGGGGGCCCCTTTTAAAAATAAAATAACAATAAATAATAATGTTGAATCTGCTTAAAGATCTTAAGGTTCCTCTTAACCTAACCGATCGAGGACTGACTCATTTGGGGAAATCAAGGTTCTCATAACATGGGGAGCACAAAAATTTTTCCCCGGAGCCCAATACGTTTAAAAGGGGCGTATTTCGGGGTGACTCCCAGTCCTTTCTATTTATGTTTTCCCCGGTTCCCTATCCCTGTCTCTTCGAAAGAAAGCGGATATTGCTGTGGACCACCTGAAGACGTGATCATAAGGTAACCCATCTGTTTTTATGGAGCCTAAAGTAGCAACTAGCGAGCGAGACCACAGCTTCTTTAAAGTGGTTCCGAATAACCAGAGATGTTGGGGAATGGAGTTCGGCCTCGACAAGTGTACAAAATTTAAATGAGGGCCGCTGGGGGTGATTTAGAAGCTGACCAGTTGTCGACACCCCCTACTCCGCCCTCACAAAACAACGAGAATTATCGATTTTTGGGGAATCGACCAAAACCGGACTCAAGATGTAGGGGCTGTGAAGCCGATTTTAGAAGCAATTACAGGTTTTTCCCCCGGAGAAACATGCTAGTACTACTTTACTTTGGAGTGGGGGAGCAGGGGCCGGCTGGCGTACACCAAAAATGATGCATCTTCACCGTAGCATCCACCCGCGCTTATAAAACCCCCCGTTTTTTCCCCCACCCCATCGGATCGGGCCTTTTGTTTGAGTTTTGACGATCATGGTTTTCAGTCGCTTGTCAAGTTGCCAATAGTACGATCCACTAATGAAACTAGTAAGAGCACACGAAATAGCAATGTTGGAGCGTTTTATTCAAGGCAGCGGAGAAATTCGGTCTTAGATTTGAAAAAAATCCAAACGACGACCAGTCACTTGTAAGACTTGAGTCTAAAGCCAAAAAATGCAGTTAAAAGAGCAGAACACAGATGCTTTTGAAGATCACATTAATAAGCCGCAAAAAGGAGATTTTAGAAACATAGAAAGACCAATCTATGTCGAAACCTACGTCTGGGTTTTTAAAAATTTTGGCCCCCAAAGGGTGAGACTGAGGGTTTCTTACTAGCATGCCAGGATGGGGTGATCCTTGGTATACTGAAGCCAGTTTTCTAACATTCTTGATATGCTTGTCGAGCTTGTCGACAGCAACCGAAATACTAATGCACTTATTATCCGCTTGTCCAGTGCATACTGTAAGTGGTTCATCCACCGACTAAAGAGGCGCTTGGGGGCTTTATTATCACCTCACACATTATTACAGACGAAACGGCAATTTTGTCATTTTTTTCCCCGGGATATCGAGGCAGTAGTGGAAAATGACAACGTCGATATATTGGAATTTGATTTCCCCTAGAATCAAATTCCCCAAAAACCTGATATCGTTCTCCTTGATAGAAAAAAAAAATCTATGTGTGTGATTGGTCCCGCCCCGCGGAAACTAACATCATAATTTTGGGAAGGGGAGCGGCCAAAATCAGGATCTACTTGGGGAAAAAGGGGGGTCTATCCGGAGTATAACGGGATTGGTTGTCCAAAGTCCAAGGCATAAAGGAAAATGTGTTGGGGGAGCGTGTATTCCCCCCATGTCAACATTCACCCGAACAACTGGTGATGAAAATGCAAAAAAGGATGGGGCCCCTTTGTTTACCCAGGCAAAAAAATTTGGCCAAGATCACGACCGAGGGACGCGAGGGTGGTCTTTTAAGGATGGCCTTTTCCCATGACGCCCTATGGGGTGGGCCGGGATACGTCGTCGGATCTTTCAAAAAAATAATAAAGTGAGAAATGGTACGATACATTTTTAATTTACTCAAGATTGTTTTTTTTAAACGAACTTTTTAAATAATAAGTTTCATATTTTAAATACAGTAATCTTTTTTTGACTAGTAGGGTGCCACGGCACCCACGGGACCCACTGTGCGCACGCCTATGGTAACTGCATGATCACCCTGGGAAAACTCTAGACAAGTATACTTAAATTTTTATTTCTTAAATTTTTGTTGTAATTTTAACTACATAATATGCAATCGCAATTTCAAAAATCATTTATGATGCATACATAAAAAAAAAATTTTCCCCCTCATTTAAAACCCCCCCGCAAGCTCGCTCGGTCATAAAAGTATTCGTTCAATAAAGATCTTATTTATATAGTATTTATAAAAATAGCTATTATTTTTTTTAATGTAGCTTGATATCCACTAATTTTTTATGACCTTATAACTAAAAGTCTCTAGAGGCCTACATGCAGACATTCAAATAGAATAAAAATAACTGACGTTTTGAGACTTCAAATAACTCTCTATTATTGCTAGAAACTTTAATGTTCTGAGTATAAAGGAATATAATGGAGATAAATGGCTTAAAATATGTAGGTTAGGCATTTCATTTATAAACTTTAAGCTGCAACGAGCTATATTAAATATTTAATTTTACGTTATATTCCCCTAGGTAAGTACGTGAAAATACACAACTGGTCATGTATTTCACGTGGTAAGATTCGAGTTCGAATATCATAGAGTGGTATAGTACTTTTAATAAAAAAAAACTAAGACATGATCGGTCGCGTTATAACCCCCCTTCTCATCAGATCAGCGAAGTTAAGCAACGTCAGGTG